>VWZY01000545.1:134759-172674 GCA_013399075.1 Chloroceryle aenea
AAAAAAAAAAAAAAGGAAAATATCTATCTCTGTCCTTAGACTGCAATTTTCCAACAGCTGTTTTATTAGAGGAAATGCCATCTGGTCTGTGACATCTGGTTCTGAGGTGACTTGACCCACTCCAACCAGGTTGTCTGGCTAAAAGGGGGTTGTTGATCAGTCCTGGCTCCATTCATCATAGGAATGATGGTGCTGCATGATAGCAAAGGTTCAGAAACACACAGGTTTGGTGAAAGACACACACAGGTATTTCATTAAAAACATCCTTTAATGGCCCTCAGTCTGCAGTTCAGGAATCCCCTGAGCCACAAATAGTGCCTTTAAGTGTTATGGGCCTAGGATTTGCTCCTTTAAATTATTTTAAAATATTTAAGGTCGCAACAATTATTTTGGATTGAAATTTTCAACATGAAAAACAAGTTTTCTTCTGGTGTTGAGTGGAAAAAATCCCAACCATCCAAACAAACAAAAAAAATCTGGTTTCTATAAGCTTCATTTATTTCATTTATCAACAAACTATATTACTTGTACTGTTAAAATTAGATATATGCAGACTGATTTAGATATTTTATATTAGCTAAAAGTTCATGGCTGTTATGGAGATTTTAAGAGGATAAGTCTTCTCTCGTTGAAGAAAGAAGTTTTTCTGTTTTTACCGTATTTCCAGTTCAGACGGAAGAACCAAAAGCCCTATTTTCAAAGTGTGGCATTTTATGTCATTACTCTTTTTAACCTAGACAGCTCCACTAAGTTGGTGCATAGCTATTTAGATAAAGTTTAAGTAAGCATCTATGCTTCTGGTCATTATTCAAAGTCTCTCAACCTTTTGTGATTCACCCATCACGAATTAATATCATATTAAAAAATGACAAATAATGTTACATTTTATTGCAACTTGTACAAGCTGAGTAACCTACCCATTAATTCTCTGCTGCTTCTCAATTAGCATCAATTTTTTCCTATAATAATAAAAGGACTAAAGAATGTACATAGCTAAAACGAGTTTTTTATTAGCAGACAACTTTGTCCATTCCATACTCTGTAATACTCAACCTGGAGGGGGAAAAAAAAATCTTTGCACTGTGAAAATGTATTTAATTCATGGAAAAAAATTACTTTTATAGGGCAATAAATTAATCTAGAATGCGTCACTTTTGTTTCCTCAAAAAAATAGCATTTCCTACAATAAATAGGCTTCACAGGATTTTCTTGGTTACTTCATTAGAAATTATTCAATATGTTTGCAGAAGAAATGAAAGTGATTTTTTTTTTCTTTTTTCCAAAAGCGATACTGGATACACTTTTTCCCTGGGAAAGAAAAATATTTTCATGGAATCATCAAACCACCAATCATATTTTCAGTGCAAACAAGCTCCATATTCACTTGAAGATGGTGAGATTTTGGCTTCAGTAATGGGACTGCACAAGGAAGATGTAATCCCAAGCTATATGCTGTGAAACACTCCATCTTCAAAGTAAGTGTTTTCCATATTTTTATCAAAGACAAAGGCACTTGAGATGAAAGACCTAATTCTCTGTTGCTCCATAAAGTCACTGGCACACACACAAAGCAGTTGTGTCAAGATACAAAATGTGCATTGGATCTTTTACACTCATTTTGCATTTCTGATGAGGGGCAATCTGAAGAAAATTAACCCAGGCTTTTTTAAGGCACACTACAATTCTTATCTTTGTAGATGGGAGATAATTGTATCTTATGGATTGTTTTATACATACACAGTCATGCAAGCAAATTAATAGTTTTTAGGATGCATTTGTAAAAACTGAACAAAAGCCTTTAAACAGCTTTGATCCCTGAATATTATTTCAATATGTCATAGTTTCATTGTGTCAATTTGAGGCTAATGTAACTGGGCGTTGATTATCATGAGGTTAAGGCTCAAGATGCCAGTCTCTACTCTGACAGAGCTGTGTGCACAAGAGACCTGCAAGGTAAGGAAAAGGTAGCTTTCTATCTCCCCTAATATCCCTGTAGACCTTAGAACTACATCCCGTTTCCCGTGAAATAGCCCCATATGGCTGAGCTGATGGGGATGCTGCACCCCTGTGCCCAGTAAAGGTCCGTGCGCCAACCAGAACCACCCCACAGGGTTGGTGCTAGCTCCAGATCTGGCCCAAAAATCAGTGTGACCACTAAACTATCATGCACAATAAAGTCAGGACTTCCAGGTTCAGTTCCTTGTCCTCACAGCTCCTGTGGGCCACAGCCTCATTGTCTCTGAGAGCATTGGTCTTCCTTGTCCTGCTGGTTGGAGGCTGAGTTCATTCCGGTTTGGAGATGGTCTGAGAGAAGATAGCCCAGAAGTACCCACTTTGTTCCAAGAGATCTAGTTAGAGATTTTTCTCAACATGACCAAACATCCTAAGACTCTCTCTGGGAACAATTTCTTGTTATTGTTGGCATTTATTGCCTGATAGTTTCAGTCTTTTACCATCTTGCTGTTTACAAATGGATCAAAAGGCAGTGCAAATCATTAGAACTAGCAGTGCAAAGTTACTCTCTTTTTTGGCAAAATCCCGCCTGCTGTCATTTGCTATAGTTAAGACTTTTGCCTGAAGCCTTGAATGTCTCACCCTGACACCAGCCTGCAGTAATTAATCATTAAACAGTGATTGAGGCAGTGGACCCCAGAAAATATCTTCATATTCTACCATATGCTGAAGCCAGCTGCAGCAAGCACTTGGAGAAAAGCTGCACAGAGGATAACACTCTGTCTGACAGTCCCCTGCTGTGAAGTCCAAGCACAGAAAGCCTCTAACGAAGGGCCATAGACAGACTGTTTGCTTGTATTGACCTTCATTACCTGAGATTGTTTAGAAGGCAAAATGTCAGTGTTAATGTGCTAGAATTTTAAACATTATTGCATTTTAATGACTATTTCCAGCCTCTTGTATACTCACAATGTGGAACAAAAATGTGGATTAGTGTAATGAAAGGTTATAACAACAATAACAACAATAATGAGGGATGGGCAGATGTGTTTTGCTTAATTTCAAACTCCCCTGGAGCATCTTGGGTTTGGAATTAAGAGCAGTTTTCACCCACCCGAGGTTTATGTTTTATGTGGGGCTGGCCCAGTGCCATATCTGGGCAGTGAGAGGCCACAGCAGTCATCCAGAGCTGGGCATGAGCCTGCCTCCAGCTCTAGTGAATGTCAATGTGTTGACAGATCCCCACAGAAATGCTGTGGTCAACAGCAGAGTAGGGAAAAGGCAATGAGCATCTTATGGATTATGGAGTCGCCAGAGCCAGGCTGATTTGCAGGCTGCACAGAAATATTGACATTTCAGAAGTCCCTCTAAGACCCAGGTGACTTCTAAAGCTCACAGGCATCCTGGGTTGCCATCATGGATGGCAACATGCCTTCCACATGTCTTCACTGCGCTGTCTGCAGTAAACAGCAAGCTAGACGAGAGACACATTTTAAGGGAAGTTCCCTTCAAAAAGTACAGGCTTTGGTATACTGATCTTCATTAGTAGACACAGAATACTTGTCTACACTAGGAATGGTTTGAAGGCTGGGAGATAGTCATAGCATTGCTCTTGCAAACTTGCTTCCCACTCTGCAGTCAGTGCTAGAAATTCCCCAAATTCTTTGAATACCTCTTGTTATGCAAACATGAGTCTCCATCCAAACCCTTCCTTAAAGACATAAGAGAACTTTTACACGAGCATTTATTTCATGAAGATGCCATAGTTATTATTTTCCAATAGAAGTCCAGCAAGTATTTTTGCTTGTGTTGCCTTTTCACTGCCCTGTTCTTGCTTTGCAAAAGATGTTAATCATACCCACATGTCATAAAAGATATTTGTTTCCAGTGGACCTTTACGTATTGAGGTTACAAAGAGATTTAACTTTGAAGGAAGCAGTAATTTTCCATGCAAATCTTATTTGTATAATCAGGGCTGGTTTTGCCCCATGATGTAGCATTCAAAAATGTAAATGTCTTCAGTATAAAGTCCGATGAAAGTGAATTTCAACTGAAATTATTATATACTAATGAGGAAGCAGTCTCCGGCTTAGACCTATAGTTGCACTGCAGTTTTTGCTCATTTGTGAGGAAAATAATCTCTCTGCACCTTCCCTACTCCATCTCTAAGGATTATCTACAGGCCCTTGGCATAGAGAGGAACTTGAGATTAGTGCATCTTTTGTCCTCCTTCTTACATACTGCAATACAGGACAGATCAAGGCCATAGCTAAACAGAGTACGGAATCAGGATCAGGGGACTGGACAGTCCTATATCTGCCAGTCCTGTTTGTTCAGGGTTACATCTCAGTCCCCCAGTGCTAACATTCAGGAAGACCTGCTGGACTATATACATCAGGCATAAAATTAGGGAAGTGCTTTTGTTTAGCTGTAAGAGGTTAATTTGTGGGTTTTTTTGAAATCATTT
Organism: Chloroceryle aenea; assembly: GCA_013399075.1. Classification (NCBI taxonomy): domain Eukaryota; kingdom Metazoa; phylum Chordata; class Aves; order Coraciiformes; family Cerylidae; genus Chloroceryle; species Chloroceryle aenea. The sequence goes on from VWZY01000545.1 coordinate 139,180, forward strand.
GATAAATCATTAAACAGCATTTCTCTGTGAATACTCAAGGGAGCAGGGGCTCAGCTTTCCACTTTTTCCCAAGGCCATGTTCTTTGGAGGATTTTTCATAATGCAGTGTGAACTTCTCTCAGACCACCCTTTGCCCAGGGCATAAAGTGAGTCATGACTCTGGGGGAGCACAAGAGAAGTAGTTGCACCCATGGTTGCACTGGGGACTTGATTATGTGGAGCTCAAAGTCTCCTGCTTTTTTTCTTTTTTTTTTTAATTTATAAAAAACCACCCACAGTTATTCAAGGTGCTCTGAGATGTCTCATTTTCAGGCAAGTACAATTTTATAAACAGATCTGTTCTGCTACCAGGTATGTTTCAATGAGAGATTAATAGCATCCTTACTGGGCAGACACTGGGACTCTGGCTCACCTAATATGTATGTATCTTATATTACATAAAACAGTTTTAACAGGAGTTTGTCACTAAAATAACTTAGACCATCAGAAGTGCTGCCCATCCATTTTTTCTGCTGTTCTCAAATTGCTGACAATAAGAGTATGATTAATTTGTGTTTATTTTTACCAAGAAAAAAAAAAAAAAGCTTGTTCTCAGCCTGTCCAGGTAAGAACATTTAAACATTTAAAAAAAATTAAGTGAAAGCATTTATCCATACTTAAACACACAAGATCAAGCTTCTTGTCTTCAATTTTTTTAAGAGAAGTCAATGATACACTAAATATTCTTGTAGTTGAAGAAAATATGACAGAGACCACTACATGAGATTGTTGTACAATAGAAAAAGATTTATGGGGATGAAATCATCTCTTTTTTTCATGTCCAGGAGCTGACATGGTATTTGCATAGTGGGAGGTCTAATAATGACATATGATCGGTTTTAAGTTTGTTACATTTGAGATTAGGTTTATAGGAACTGGTGGTTTGGGATCTTTTTGCATCATTTCTATGTTTATACTTATTGGTTTTATACTGATTTTTATAGTAATGTAAAATATATGTACATCTAGATCCAAAGATACATATATAAATCTGTGATCTTGTAATAAAAAATGTGTGATTATATAGTTTTCTGCTAAGTTTACATAATACAACACATAAATATTTATTTATCTATTTGTATTAATTTTGTTTGGGACTTATTCCAGTTACTGGTATTATTACTGCCATAAACACCACTATGTACTTTAATCGTGGATCACTGTCACATTAAATGCAAAATAGGCCATTTTCTCCAAGTTGTTAAAGAGGTCCTTTTCTAAAACCTGCTTGTTGAAAAGTGGAGACTTACAGACCTGGGGAGTTACTAACTTGAGTATTCAGTGAAAGAAGTGAAGTGAAAGTTAAGATAAGGTTAGCTATGAAACACCTAACAATGAAGTTGCCTACCTTATGGATAGAGCAGGAGATTGGCAGGGTGTTCTTTGCAGCAGCACTCTGCATGGATATGACCATGTTTGCTAAGGTAACAAAAACATGCTAATCAAGGGATCATGAGTAACTAAGAAAGACATTAACCTACCTGGTTGGGGGAGTCAGGTTGTATCCAGAGATACAGTAAGTGTCCAACTGATGTTGATTTATCCTATACTTGAAGAGCTCAACATGAGACCTACTATACTGAAATAACTATCTACTTACTATTTTTCTTTACTGTAGCAGAGGAAAACTAACTTTGTCCCAGGCCTCTTGGTCTAAAATATAAGTAGAAATAGTCCTGACAATAGAGTTTAATGTTTATATTAACATAGACTGAATGCAAGAAGGAGAAAATAATTTTGTCAGACATGTTTTTCAGGTAGAGTACAAAGGCAGTAAGAACACCAGGAGGTGTAATACAGTGTTGGGGTTTTTTTCCGGATATCTGAAGCATAACCCTTTTCAGCCTTACACAAGGGATATCTAATTTAGTGAGTGTTGTCGCACTTAGAGATCATCATGCACCTAAGATTTGAGCTGAAGGGGCAGAGAGGAACTCTCAGATTTTCTTCCTGTGTCCCCATTCTCTTCTTCTGATCATGATCTTTTGCAAATGAGGGCAAAACATAGCTAGAGAATTTTGTTTACTGTCATCAGCAAGGGATAGCAATGTGAGGAATATGTTTTAACAGTTCAATCCATGTTTGGATGTTGGAGGAGTGAATTACTACACCAGGTACAAAATAGTTCCACTACCAGCCAATGTACCTGTTTTATTCAACTAATTTCCTTGTGGCTAGAAATACTAGATAATTTCAGACTAGACAGAAGCACTGTTGCCAAGAAAATAATAAAACAATTCTGGAGCATCACTATTACAAAATCCTGGTGAAATACCAAGTTGACCACCACTAAACTCTTCTGTTTTCCTAAAATGAGACTCAGAGACCACATAGATGTACCCATATCCTACAATGTACTTTGGAATAGGATAATGGTAAAAAAAAAAATCATATGCAACGTAATGTGAGGCAGGATATAACATATCTTTTCCTGAAAGAAGATGATATTTTGTATCACTGCCAAAAATGGGCTTGATAGGGCTCATCAGAAAGTAACTTAATTTTTACCAGTACCTAGCTTGTGAGAGAGACACTGATAGATATTTTTTTTTTTTTTTTCCAGGGGAGCCAACTATGAGAAATGAGTTGTAATTAACAAACTATAGGCATATGAAAATACATTTGGTTATGAAGGAACTATATCAACTAAATTAATTGAAACACCCCAGAGATGAGTAGGTCTTAGCAAAGCAGTTAAGCAACTTGTTTTTTTTAGTATAGGGCAAGGAGGTAGAAAGCATGAAGATAGGAAGAAGATATGAAGGTGCCCCTGGAGTCTTACTCAGTTGGCTAGCATCTGCATCTCTTGAAAAAATTAGACTGCTTCATAATATTTTCCATTACTCTTAACAAATATAGACTTTAGGCTTACCCAGTGTAGAGATATTTTGGGAAACATGCTGTATAGAAACTGTCTAGTGGATGGGGTGGGGTATTTGCCTTTAGTGCTGGGAAAGTTATTAATGTTTTCTAGTAAGCCATGTAAACTGGTGCCTGAAGATATTCTATATACTCTTTCCCAAAATACAAATTACAGCAGCCTTGTACTATTTTTTGCGAGGTCTTTTTCACAGCTATATATACTGATGATCTCTAATAAATTGATTTATACTTCTCTGTTTCATAACAGAATTACACATTGTAAAAAACCCTTATTGTCTTAAGAGCACCTGATTTTACAAACAATAAGTCAGTAAGTGTGAATACTTAAGAAGATCGACCCTGCACTTCCAATCAGCAGTGGAAGTAAAAACTTTTTTAATAGAAAACATTTGATAAAGTTTAATACAAAATGTAATGAGTTCCCTTGCCTGTTAATAACTATTTTACTGTTCCCTTATTCTTGATTTTGGAAAAGTTTTGAGCTTCCCATGGGATCTTTATATGACTACAGTTTACTGAGCAAATAAGACTTTGAATGATCTAATAAACCAAGGAAGCAACAACAAAAAAGAACCAAAAAACTTTATTTTTGCCTGACAATACAGATTTTGTCTGAGGGAGCAATAGGGTGAAACCTAATGCTTACACCCAGTATTTCTTCATTTTAAAAATAAATTTAGCTGCTCTCAGTGGACTCTCATTTAAGCAGTGTTCTTCACTTCAAAGTTACCAATATACAATATGTATTTCTTGACTTCTTATTTGTGAATATTCTCTCTCAGAGGAAAAAAAATAATTGCCTGAAAGAATGTCATTGAAATAAATGCTTACCCAAATGTGAGGAGCCCCATATCACAGGGACAGCCAACAACCTTGACACTGTGAACCTAATGACTTGTATTAGAATTCTTCAAAGGACACAAGCCTGTAATATCTCTCTACGTACAATAAGAGACTGTTATTGTAATATTTACTATAAGACCCAATGCACCCAAAAGTATACACTTTTCTATGGAAATCATGGCTATTGATGAACATAAGTACTTTGCTAGATGAAGGTCTGGACTAGCACTGAAAAATTTTCCAGCTTCACAAAGCAACTGTTTCCAGCTGTCTCTTGCGAGCTCACTCTGAGTGATTTTGAGAATTTATGCTTTAGCAATCCAGAAGACATGGGATTTTCAGAGGCTGGAGTCTAAGAAGGCAAATAATATATTGGCTTGCAAAAAGCAACACAAACTACATGTATGTGTTTATAAAAAAAAGTAATTGTGTAGATCTGTAGAAACCATCTTCTACAAAACTGCAAAGACTGGGCACGCTGGCTGCCTTTGGCCTTTGAGTTCAGAGTTACTTACTTCTGCAGCCAAATGTACTCATCCAAAATGTTGTGTGTTGCACACAGTTCCCAATTTTACTTCCCCTTCTCCTTCATATTGGTCTACGGAGAAAAACTGTGCAAAGCTTTCAATCGAGCATCCCAGACATGCTCTAGCTGTTCCTGATTCTCTCTCCAGGTGGTGAGAGGTTGCCTCTCCATCACAAAACTGTGAATAAAAAAAAGGCAAAAAGAAGTCTTCAAAGTACCATGAGATTTTTACCATGGGAGTAATTACACTGTCCTCAGTATTAATGAGCAATTAGAGTGCAGTCCACTTGTCTTGCAGTTCAAATGGTGAAGGTCTTGAGACTTCCCTGAAGCAAAGACTGGGTTTCTATCACAGCACTGTTGTGTCAGGGAGCACACCCAATCATGCCTTCAGAGAAGACCTCCAGTCTCATTATGTTGCAGGTGTTAGAAAAATGTAGTATTCCTACTAATGGTATTTTGCAGAAAGAAAGATAAAAAATACATAGTTTTATTCCAGTTTACTTTTCAATCATTTAGACAGGCTGGGTGGGATTTTAAAGTGCAAGGGGTGCACAGACCTTCCTAGCTCAGAGTAATGATTTTGAAAATGTGTTTCATTATGAAGCTTAATCTGCAAGGTTGCCTCTGTCCATAGAACTAATTGCATATTATTGTAAACACCTATAAGGTTAAGTGCCTTAATGATCTTAGGATTTCATAAGGAACAAGAATTTTTGTTTTGTTGAAATGTCAATTTTTTTTCTGATTTGAGCCATAACAGAGTTTTAGTTTAAAATTTTGTACCAGAAGAGGAAAAGAAAGAAAAGGGAATTGAGATTAAAAAATAATCTTTCAATGTATAATTTGAATTTGTTTGAAATGCATTGTTGCATTTCATTAAAACATAAAATAATATGATATATCTTTTGACAAAAGCAGTTATCAATTCTATCCTTTGGACTAGACATTCCTTTAGCACCTGCAGATGAATAATTGCTCTCCTATTTAATTAATAAAAAGTTTGCATATTCAGTGAAGAAGAAAGCATGCATATGTAACACCTATTATGGTGTCAAATTCCAGACTAGTAAATACATAGCTGTGGCCTACTATATTTTGAGAAATCCTACAGAATTCTATCTATCTGCAGACAGGGACAGGAAAGAGCAGGTGAATACATAATATTTCTTTAAATCATATTTGTTCCTGTTTAGAAGAACAAAGAAGAAAAAAATTTATCACACCAAGTGTTATCTAATTATGCATGAGATGTTATGGTAAATCTCCTTACTTTAAAGACATTGAAGTTCACAATTTGTTTCTATAACAATTATGCCTTCCATGAGATGAAAGAAAAAAATCTTATCTAAAACCAGATGAATTGACTCAACTCTGCTGGATGGATCCCAGGTAAAAGTTACATTTATTCATGCTATTTATTTATATGATGGCAGTCTACAGGGAAACCAGAGAAGTACTTCAACTCTTCCTGGTAGTCTCAAGAGAAATGTTAAAGGGTGGCTCCCTCACTCTGTTGCCTGAAACATTCTGAGGCTGCCAAATTTACAAGTTACAGTTTTGAGTCTGGTGAAAACAAACCAATTTGAGGAAGCTGCATCCCATACAATATGCATGTACAGGTGTCTCAATAGTAAAGTTGACCAGAGACGGTTACATTTTTAACTTAGAATTAGTGTTAGGTAAAACAAAAACATTGCTGAAAAAAAAATATTTTGTTCACAGAGTTTCAGTTATTCTATAAATTTCTTCATGTTTCCATTGTCTTTTTTTAAATGGCCCTTCTTTGGTTTTGTAAAGAGAAAAAGGAGATAGAAAGGGACATGCAGCCCCTAAAACATCTTACGTTACTTTCCAAAACAGAACCCATTGGTTAAAGGACAGAAGAAATCCATTTCTAATAGCTGAAATAGTTCATTTCTGTGTTCCTAGCTAACTTTTCATCAGAGAGTGCAAACATGATTTGCCCAACCTTGCCAGAGAGTATAAAAGAATAGACATCTTGATGCTATGGCTGCAGCATTCAAGGCAACGTTGGTCAGCTCTTGAACATGGGCATCAGGCTTGAAAAGAGGGAAATTGCAGCAAATTTACTGACAACGCAAATCATAGAAGATGGCAAAAAACTGTTTCCTTGACAACATGCCGGCCCTAGAGGATGCTGAATTTTCTTTTTCTATTTTGGTGAGGAGGGGCTGGGAGAATGGAGTATTTTGACAAATGAGGCTTGAAAAATGCTAAAATCACTACAAACATATATTTTTGTATATGGTATCTGTTCTTTTTGGTGCCTAACTGGCATTGGAATCTGAAATGGAGCACTTCCAGCAGTTGAGATTTATATATTTAAATCTGTTCATGGAAATGTATTTTGATTTGTGAGTTACATTTCCTCCTTGCCAACAGAAGCCAGCTACTAAGCTGAGGATGCAGGCTATTATTCAAACTATGTTCCACTAAAAACTTGCAGCTCAAATACATGGTAGCAGAGCATGTTCAGTGTGCTGTTTCTCCTCATGTGATAAGCTGTGCATTTCGTCAATGGATGCACATTGCTTACATTTTTAGAGCTATTAAGCCAAGATAATTATGGAACAATCTAGGCAATGTTCAATAGCCCATGCAGATGCCTGACAGGGCATGTTGTCTCTTAATTAGGAATTTGAATGCCTAATGCTTGTATATTAACTGAAATAATTGGATAGATGTTTTACATTTTCTTCACTTTTACTGACAACCAAGCAAGGGACCACAGGAATCAGCATATCTTCCTAAACCAGCTCATTTAATTTGTACTTTCTAGGTGATCTAATCTGTTTTTTAAGTAGGATTTTTAAGTGAATTAATGCTGGCTACTGTGGAAATACATTTTAGGATGTTCCTCAGTGAGTCTAGCAGCTTTAAGCTTGTGTTTTGTTGCTTTCTGTACTATCATAACCTACAAAGGGTAATTACCTGGCTGTATATTTTTGTTCCTCAAAAGTAAAATAACATTAGTTGTTATAATTTTTAAATTGTTTCTAAGGGCTGATAATGTGTTATGTATTTTTTCAAATCCAGTTCTGATTCATTGGTAGCACAGTTTGCTGCCAATGGTGTGAAAATCGTCTTTGCACTGTACAAGGCTGCTTGCCATAGACTGAGGATGCCTTTCATGGGCTTGGCTTGCCCTGTCTGCAGAATAGAGGTCTACTTGGACATCCCTACCTTTGTTCTCACTTTGACTAAACATGGGGAAAGCCTCACTGGCTCTGGCCGAGCTGTGTGGAAGCAGGTAGGTCTCGAGGCATTGCATTCAGTGGTACCATCCATTAGCCCGCTTCCACAGCTGAAAACCCATTCATTTCCTATTGATATAGTAAAAGCAGTCAAAAAATAAGTCTGAGCTCAGTGTTAGCAGAACTGGGCCCCAAATGAGCAACTTCTTCAGTCCATGCCTACTGTGTATGTGAGGATTACTATGGCTGCCAGAATATACATTGTTTATATTTAGGATGTCTGATAAATGTGTTTATTCACAACTATTAGTATAAAAGCTCCTTTAAAAGCAACAAATTGCTCTCTATTAGTAATGTGCATAATGACCTATTTCCATAAACATTTTTAGTAAGAGAAATTTTAATGTGCAAAACCCTGCAGACATTTTATGGAAATTTCACTGTATTCTGCAGGAGTGCATCACACTCATATTTTGTTCTTTAATATTTTGTTTTGAGAGGTGAATTACTTTCAGTCTGATATATAATACAAAAGAAGCAACCTGGCACAGGAAAGAGGAAAATGAGTCTTAATGTGTTTCCTTCTTGCTAATGTATATTTGCTTGATTGATGTAAGGATGTTTGGTTTTTGCAGAAAATATACAGCCCCTGTTGGTTGGTGGGTTTTTTGTGCATATTTATTTAGAAAGGGTGATGCAGGCTTTTAAAAAAGTTCTTTTCAATCCAGTCATAAGGGAAAAGAATAATAAAGGAAAGTCTTTATGGTCAAAAGGATAAATAGAGCTTCTGAGTCTCTATCTGTTGTATTGCACCTGATTTCTATACCTAAATGGAGGGCAAATGTGCAAAACTGTGTTCACAAAATATTGTGATGCAGTTTTAGAGGAATAGTTTTAAAAAAATTACCCTGAGGGGGTTAAGCATGTGTTAGCTTTATTTTTTAGTTTAAAAAGCATGCAAGCAAATCATCGGTATTCTGTGGAGTTTTAACAGCTTTTCTGTATGTGTTGTACTAAATGCAACCTGAACAGCAGCAGAGCTTTTCATGTTAATTTACTATAACTTTGGAGTAAATAATGCTTTTTACTTGCACGCACAGCTTAAAGCTTCTGAACTACCAACAATTCCAGCAGAAGTCTGTAAAAATAACCTAACTCCTGTCAGGTGCAAACTGTCTCATTTGTAGTTCCACCAAAATTATATGAGGAAAGAAAGCAAGGTTTTGTTTTAAATTAAGCTAATTGCACAACCATTCAGAGGAGGTGGAAATGGAAAAAGCATCCATAGCTCTAACACTAAAAAAACCTGCACTTTTTCAGCCTCGTTTTGAACAGGCACTCTAGGCAACCTTTTTCTTAAGGAAATGTTGCTCTGTGTTGAAGCACAAACAGAGCACATCTCTGAATTCAGGTCTGCCTTTGACACTAACTGAGTGAATTTGGATGAACTACCTGAGTGACATTTCCAAGCTGTAAGATATTAACTTTTAGCATGGTCACCCCATCCCTACTGCATACAGAGAATGCTTGGTTAGCTAATAAAGTGTTCTGCCGATGTAGAGAAAAAAAATCATGGTGAAAGATGTCAAGGAAGTGAAAAAGATTAGAACATGAACTCCTTTGGAGATATCTATGAGATAACCAGTTTGCTGTATTTCCACTTTTCTCTTGCAAATGTTGATATGCTTTGCAGTTATTTGTGTGTTCCATTCCAAAACTTAAGGATATATCCCAACTGGAAAGAGAGCCTGTATTAAAACCCACATTGCTGAGATGGTACATGTAGTAGAACATAGCCTTGGCTATCATATTAGTTAAGTGGTTGTTTAACTTTTAACATGTGCCATTGGTTTCCATGATCTTTAAAAGAGAAGTGGTTGTAAATATGATTAAAAGCTTGACTAAATATCAGACAGAATCTGAGGCTAGACCCTCCTGTTTGGTGGAGGGTCAGCTGCAGCACATCAGTGTTACAGATGTAGTAACACAGTTGCTTTAAGATATATATATTTTTTTTATAAAGTGCTAAGAGGCTCTTAGTAGCTCCCACACATAAAATGAGAACTGTGAGCACATAGATGTATCAAGGCCTATACACAGCCCTTGTCTTATCTCCCTGAAATAAATGGCTAGCTGTAATTAATTTCAGTGGGATCAGGAATGTGATGCATAAAGCTTCCAAAGGACACCTTCTGCCTTCTCCCAGTCATTTTATATGATCTTTCCTGTCATTACCACTGCTGTACATTCATGTAATATGGTTGTAAAACCTTATATGAGAATGAATGAAATTTGAAGTGTTGAATTAATCAAATGAATTAATGATCATGAAGTAGTGGTGGTTTTGCTGTAGGAAGTGTAAAGAATCAGTCAAGATTTTCTCCTGTGAGGGCTGTATTGTATTGATTTCTTTTTCAAATGACCAAGCAATTAGCATAGCAGAAACCTAGGTGCTCAGCACCTTCTCCATTAAAGAGAACAAATGTCAAGTCCTATTAATATAGTCGGCTGTTCCATAGTGGTTGATCAGATGCTATCTATCATTGTATGTTTATTATCTTGTTGAAATAGTATTATGAAGTTTTGCTGACAATAACTTTGGATGTTGTGCTCTTTTTCATTTTAATCCTTCTTTGTAGTTCAGGCACAAACCACTTCATCACGTCCAGGTTGTTAAACCATTAATTGTGAGAGGCTGAATTTCAGCAGTTTGTGCTAGTACAATGTCTTCTTTCCCCATTTCCTCTCCCAAGTGAAAAGAATCTGTATTTTTAATAATAATAAAAAGACATAATCACTTAATGCAGAAACGTCCATTGCACCCGAACAGCAAATCCAGCTTAAGTGGAAATTTACACAAGGAATTATTTATAGGAATCAATCATAATTACATTTAATGCATGCTGCAGCTGTTTATAATTGTGGTTTTCCCAAGGTTATTCTCCTCCTACTGTCCACCCCCACACACATGAAATTTGTTTCTGTGGAAATGCTTAGGAAGCATTATAATTTTCCTGTAACTTGTTACAATGGCAGCCGACTGTTGTGAGGCAGACCAGATCCTGATTAGTGAGTGCAATAAAAAACAAGACTGTTTTGGCAATCAGGAGAAGAGTCTTGAGAAGATGGTTGGTAATAAAAATTAGAAGAAACATTTTTTATGTCATTCTGTTTGCTATTTATTATGACAAGCAAATCTGAATGCTATATTAGAAAGTTCATTTTTGGTAATCATGAATTCAAGATGGTGTGGACCAAACTGAGAAGCCTTGTGTGAAGTGGCATAACGGGGACTTTCTCACACTCAATTAGAAATTTCCTTCCCCAGAAGAACTGATTGTTAAAGAAAACAAATGCATTTTACGACTGAAAAAGCAGATTTTTCATAGATAAAATTAAAAGAAGACACTTAATTTGGAGTACTTCTTAACTCCAGTTATTTGATTTGAAAAATGAAGGATTTATAGGAAAGAAAATAAATGCCATGCACAATTTTTATCATTTTGAAGTCCTCCATGTCCAACCAGAAAGTCTAGAAGGGAAATAACATCAGGCAACCATTTTATGCAAGATACGTGGCTACCCATAAAGGACTGTGGGTTGTTTTTTAATCCCTGGCATAAAGCAGCAGACAGTGTAAATTTAAAACCATCATTCTTTTTGGTATATATTTGCCTGACTCCTCAGGAAGTAAATTTTAAATTTTAAATTTCATTGCATGTTTGCATATGATTTCATTGCATATGATTTGATTTCCTATACTGGTGATTATGAAGTAATTCAGCAGAAAGTGTGGCCTGTGTTATGCTATGTTATTAATCCCTCTGAAGTATGTTCTGTGTGTGTGGTACTCATATCAGGATTAGATCACCTTAGTTAGACCATCTCAAATCAGCCCAAACACTGCTGAGGGAAAGTTCTATGAAGCTTGAAATATAAAATCCCCTAGGTTTTAGGGAAACTCGTATTCATACTGTTATTGGGGGGGGGGTGTGTGTGTGTGTGTTACATTTTGGTTCATCTTATTTTAGTCCATCTTCACAAAATATCTCTCTGACGTGATGAATATTTTATTTTAGATGTTTAGTTAGGCATTTGAGTTCAGAAGTGCTGTATGTATCTGTTATGAACACCTTTCATTCATATGATGGAAAATCCCTAAAGTAGTTGTAGTGATACTAGGCTCATACACTAGGAAAAAATTTCTTTGGGTGGAAATAGTACACAGTTTGATGTGATTTTAATTTCTTGATTCTATTTTAACTTCTGGGACATGATTCAAGGAATCCCTAATGAAAGGTCAGTTATGTATAATACCAGATTATTATTAAATTTGTTATTGGATGTGGAAAATCTTGAGTCAAAAGGCTGGTAATTTAGGATGGAGCACTTCTCCTGATTCAGTTAAGACAAGTGACCAAGATTTGCCCCTTAGACTTCAGAAACACGTTACCAAGGGTGCTGAAGGAATTGGACTGTTAATGCTCTGAAGAGTTTCATCAGTGAGGCACAGCAGGGAGAGCTGTGGAGATCCCACTGCCCACCCCAGCCTTAGAGATCAAGAATGTTGAGCCCCTTATGTATCAGCAGCTGAGCTGTTTACATTGCAGCTTTTAGGACAACTCAGAAGCTCAACTCTCAGGTCACTCACTGAGAAGCCTTGAAAATCCTTCCAATTCTGCCAGTGTCCTGCAGCATAAAAATAGGTTAAGCCCATTCCAAATCAATCCATTCACTTGCTATTTGTGCTTTTATTTCTCCCCACATAGCTTGTAGCATAGAATTTAACTATAGCTGAGATAGAGCATAAGTAAATAACCTATGGGGACCAATAATAATTGCAATAAACCTACAACTTTGATGCTCCAGTATTTAACATTCTGGATCAAACTCTGACCAGCCTTACACTCTACAGAACTCCTCCGGGGGCAATAGGAATTCATGGGGTATAAATCAGGGCCAAATAAGGTGATTTCAGTGTAGGTGAAATTGCTGACATAACTTCCCCATCTTAAAGAGACTTCAAATAAAAAGAAGGGTTGTGAGTGCAATAGAGAAGAAGGTCACAGTAAAGCATTGGAGAATTAACTAGAAAAATGTTCAGTTTATTGCTTTATGGATACTGACCTGTTATTTGTAATTATTGGATCGGTTTGGCAAGGAAAAAAAAGGGTTAACTATGTCAATTGATGTATAAAACATATCTTCCAAAACAGGTGCTTGTTCTCTTGCTGATGCTACTCCACCTGAATGAAAACACAGTCTGTCCAGGGTGTCTCAAGATAGCTACTTTTTGATGCATTATTTCTTAGCATCTAAGACTGACCAATTTCAGAGCACTGTAGCAATTTAGCACTGACTCTAGAAAAACTAACCATATTTTTACTGTTACAGGCAAGAAACCTTGAAAATCTACAGATGAAGTGAACATTAGAGTTTGATGTGGAGCGTGGTTCCATGGAACAACAGATTGTTCTGTGGAGGAGTAAATCAAAATCTTATTTATTCGAAGAGAATTTTCAATACTAAGTATGTTTAAAATCCCCTAGTTTTATTTGTCTTTTAAATAAGCTTTGATTTCATAATGTATTTATTTTTTCTTTTAGTATGTGAAAGATCTAATTTTATATCTATTTTCAGGAATCAAAAGTGTCTATAAATATTTTTTATTCTCATTTATTTTCTTTAAAAACACTGAAAAATTTGGCCAGTTGGAAGCTACTTAAAAAAAAAAAAAAAAAAAAAAAAAAAAAACCAACCCAAAAAACAAAACAAACAACAAAACCCACCAAAATCACAATAGAAAAATAAGTTTGGTAGAAAATATTTAAATTAACTGCCTTATTTGTGCCCTAACAGAATTAGAGTAATGGCAAAAATTGCAGCCATTGCTGGAACATCTGCAGAATAGGGCTGCTATCAGAGATTGTTTTCCCTTCCAAAGTATGCAACTACCACTTCAGCTTGAGGAGCTTTCCCTAAGGAAGTAATCCATTGTATTTTCTGTGGCCTATTTGTATAAGATGATTTCTATAAGTAAACCTGTGGCCTGTATTTTGTCTTGTGAGTAACATTCAACAACCTCTCTTATTCCACAAGTTTTCTCAAAACCGACATTTTGCCTCTTTATTTTCCCCTTAGATAATGTTCCCTGCATATTCCAGCAGAAATGGACCTGTGAGCTGAGCTGCATACCTCTTTCATCACCACTGTTGAAGGAAGTCCCTTTGGTATGTACCTGATGGCTCAAGGAGAATGTCTGTCCACAGCTGCATGGAGGAAGGGAGGGACTTCTCCAGAAGATATGGGGATCATGCACCCCAAATCCCTAATTCCCTACATTCTCCATCACCACTCTTGTTTCTGCAAGAGATGTTTAGCACCAACACAGACAAGGAGAGTGCTGAAGCAATTTTATATTAATTTAAAAGGTGACACAGTGTACAGGGTACTGAAATCAAATAATGCTTATGAGCTAGATACTAAGCACTGTAGTTACGGTGAGTAAGAAGGTGCCACAGAGGCTTAAAATGGTTAGTAGAGCAAATAAACCTCACCAAAAGAAAGCTCTGAATGTCAAAAGAATGGATTTTCAGTGTAACTATCTATACACTGAGAATCCCCAAGGGGCATTTTCAGCTGGGGTTGAGAAGTGACTATTTTAGTGCAACGATGTATTCTTAAGCATTAAAAGGAAAAGCTGTGCCACCTGTCCTGTGTTCATGTAAAATGGCACACAGCCTCTGAATGTCAGACTCCAGACTCTTATTCTGGGGACTGGATGCCAGTTCCAAACAACTACATTTAACTGTTCTCTTTGTCATGTGTAAAGAAATATTAGTGTGATTTTCTGGTGCCTACAGATCACAACCCTCTGAGCTCTGTTGTTCAGCCAGTTCTTAATCCACCTCACTATGGACTCATCTAGCCCACACTTTCTGAGCTTACCTATGAGGGCAGCAGTGTCAAAAGTCCTGCTGAAGTCCATGTAGACAACATCCATTGTTCTCCCCTCATCTACACAGCTAGTCACACCATTATAGAAGGCTGTCATCTTGAATAAGCATGATTTCCCCTTGGTGAGTCAATGCTGACCACTCCTGAGAACCATTTTTATCTCTACATGCTTAGAGATGACCTCCAGAATAAGCTGTTCCCTTACTTTTCCAGGGATGTAGGTGAGGCTGACTCACATATCTGACTCACATGGACATCTGGATCTGCAAATAATTCCAGCAGTTTGCAGCCATTAGAATGGTTGCTTTGATCCTCACAGCAGCAGAGAGCACTGCTCCATGCAGTGGCACTTCATGGTTGGCAGTGGCTGGACTTTGTTTGTATTGTTATGCATAGCAGAAATTCTGTCAGTGCTAAGTGGATTTAAACTGTGACTTTTGTTTTACAGAAGCCTTGTTTAGTAGTGGTTGCTTAGCTCATTTCCAAGGAAACTATAGGAAATTAATAGTGACAGTATTTCATGTAACTGTATTAACACATGGGGCCTTTCACACTGCCCTTTAGTTTCCAAGCCAGTACAGTGAGGACAGTCAAAATCTTGCAGCTTGCTGTCTTTTTCAGCTCTCCTCCATCCATACTGAAATCTGCCCTGTCTGGCTTCTGGGTCTTCTCAGGGTGGGAGCAGTGGCTACTTCGCAGGACTGTAATTTTCTCTGAGGAAGTTTCCCTGTTCCAGATGTCTTTAGACTCTGCAGCAAATCAGACCTCAGCCTGTCATTTAAATGCCTATTTCTGCCAGGTGCACAAAGTCACTGGCAATGATTAAAAAAATTGTATTTCAAGATTTTCAACAAGATATAGCCACTACAACTATATTAACACAGACAGGGAAGGAAGCTATAGATTAATTAACTCATGTACCATTAGCTGTTCCTCACAGGGTAATCAACATGAGGTAAATTACACAGGCTCTTAAGCAGATTTTACAACCCACACTGAATTTCCTGCTGTTGAGTATGATATGAAAGCCAGGTAGAAATTGCTGTGCTCCAGTAAAAGGCTGGAACAAGAACTGACATATGTAAAGTGTTCGCTGTGGCCTTTCTTGTAGTTTCCCCTGCAGAAATTTGCTTTCATAGACTCTCATCTGGAAAAAAAATAAATACATTTTAAAAAATTACCTTGTACCCTGTATACATAATTCTCCCTGAAACAGCTGAAAGCAAGCCGTCGTACCCTGATGCTAAATGTATATTCAAAGCTTAAGATTAAAATCACTTAGTGGATTTAAAAAATATAAAATCAAGATGCAAATGGATTTTTTTTTATTTTTTCCCTAAGAATTTTAAAGAATTGTTTATTACTGGAAAATACTCTTATTATTTTCCAGATGTCTGGACTGAGGCAGAGATGTAACTAAGCCCATCATATAGCTAAGGTCTTCAGAAAGTCCTGCGGGATCTAAGCTCTGGAGTCTTAGCATTAAAAACTGATTTATGCCATTACAATACACTCTGCCTCCATCAACTTCACCTTAAGGGTCCAACCTCCAAAATGCTTTCAAGGCATACACATAGTCCCTGCATGAATTGAAAAGTTATTTTCCTCGGAGCATCATTCACAAAAACGGACACATTGAGGAAGGAGCTCCATATCATAACAAAGAAAAAGGCTCAGGATAAGTACGCGATAAATTCCACTTTTCTCTTCGATGCCGTTCTTGGTAATACTCAGTACTGTCGTTAGCTAGGCCCTTTTATTTAAACCAATTACTTCTGTTTTTAAAAAGCAGAGTGTACAAGAAGGTGCCACACTTTAAACGGAGGTTTAGGAGTCAGAACACTCCTCCCAGCCATGAAAGATGTAGTTTCAGTCTCCTTCATCACAGGTTTCAAATATGCTTCCACGTCTGGCAGACTCACTTAACCATGGGATGTGGGCAACCCAAGGAAAAAAGAGGAGGAATAAGATGGAATGAAAATTCTAGATTCTGATTCCAAGTCCTACTCTCTCTGTGTTCTTTTAGTTTCCAAGCATGGACACTAAGGACCAGATTTTTAGGCTATGATGAGGTGCACAGAAAATCACTCATGCACCTGCCTCCCAGTTGTGAATCCGATTCATAAATTCACAGTGGCTTTTAGATCTGAGAGAAGGATAAATCCTTCTCTTTCTATGAAATGTGCTGTAAGTAAACCCAGGAGGACTTGGTCCAGAATTCCTTTGCAAATGTCCATCTCTGGGGAAAACAATGTCCCATGCCTGTTTCTTTGGTAAAGAAAAAAATCTTGGTGGAAATTCTGGCATGCTGTTGATTAAAAGTAAAAGTGGTGAGTACACATTTTTTTAAATACCAGTTAATTCTGTATAACACAGGCTGCTTTCTCCAGACACCCATGTGCATGCTTGTGCACCTTTGTGTCTCTGAGTGTGTTATGCTTATTTTTCCTGAGCAGTGAAAGCTGTGCCAGAAAGTCTCTTACTCTCAGCAAATCCAAGACCAAGGCTGGAAGCCATGAGAATTAGCTGCAGGTGCTTGGGGTTTAGAAACTGCTGAAGGGACGAAAGACCAAGGTGTTGGCTCCAGGTTAGTTCTTATGATCAACTATTCTTTTTATCTTCCCATAAGACCACCTCACTCTTTTGTTGGCAAGGGGGAGGGAGAAGGGGGGGCAAGAAAAAGAGTTAGACTGTTTGATTTCAAATGGGAGGTGGAATTCCTCAGAAGGCGAGCCTGTAGCGATCAGGAAAAGCAGATTAAGAGAAGCAGAAGCAGATGTGGGGAAGAGGGAAGATGGGGAGGGAGGTGGATTTATTCATGCAATTTAGGATATTAGCAGTAAATTGAGGAGGTGGTTTGTTCTGCATTTAGTCTTATACAAATTCTGCCCCCCTTTTCAGCACATTTTCCCTTTGTTTATCTCCTGAGAGATGCCCACATGTGTACAATACAAAGAATCGAGTCATAAAAGCGCAGGCCTGTCAGCCTCCCTGAGGACCAATTAATGGTGTTCCAAATCTTGTGGGCAGGCAGATGAAAAGGATACAGAGAGAGAAGGGGAGGTAGATGAATACTCAACGAGAGCAAGGCAGGTTTTTCAGATGTTGGTAGGAACTTCTTTAGGTATTCTTAGCTAACTTA
This sequence comes from Chloroceryle aenea, assembly GCA_013399075.1. Lineage (NCBI taxonomy): Eukaryota > Metazoa > Chordata > Aves > Coraciiformes > Cerylidae > Chloroceryle > Chloroceryle aenea. The sequence continues at coordinate 156,788 of VWZY01000545.1, forward strand.
TTTAGGGTTTGGGTTTCTCTCCTGCTTCCATGGTCCCCTGGTCATAACTGCAACACAGGGAAAAGCTGCACTTCAAAATGTCAATTAGGCTTTCATCCAAACCAATAACAACACAATGCCAGTGAGGGAGAGGAGGCAGAAAAGGGCCATATAGAATTTCTCCAACCCTCCTGTCATATACTGGGCAGTTTTATTGATAGGTACTTGAGTTTATATTATCATTTGTATCTCCGAACTGGGTATTGCTCTGACTGTAGCAGGCTTTGTAGTGCAACCTTTTAGTCCTATCTCACCCCCTACGTGTCCACAGGCCTTTGAACAGCAAGCGAGTGGCACTTTGAAATCAGGAGTTGAAAGTGTTTGACATGGAAAGGGGAGCATGAAAGTCTTGCTCTTTGAACCTTTTCTTTTCAAAGTTCCACAGATAGTAGAGGCAGGACAATAATGGACAGTCTGGGGGCTCTCAGGGTGAAGTGGGGATATGTGATAATGAGGTTTTAAGTGTTTCAGCTGTCGTTCTACCTCACAGTTTCCTCCCCTATGTACTTTGAATTAAATCTACTGCAAGATATCACAGAAAGCTTTAGCTAGATACATATTCTGTCCCTGCTTAATTCATTCTTTGATTAAATTCTGGAAGTTAAATTGAGCTGATGAAAATAGGAAAGAGTGGTAAAAATCATCATTAGGTTGCTGACTGCTGAAGGAAGTTCAACTTTTATTGTCGTCGTTGGTTTTGTTTTGTAATTAAATTAAGCCATATGTTCAGTAAATGCAAGTTGCATGAGAAATGCAGCCAGCTGTTGCATCAAATACCAGGCGCAAGCCTCTCCATGCTTGTACACAAACTCCTGGTCTTTCACCTGTCAGGGTCAGGACGGTGAATTAGTAACCTTGGCAGCTGCTAAGATTTGCTTCAGTTATTTTACCTCCATGTGAGATCAGTTAGCGTGGAGAGAATGAAAGAAACTTGGAGGCCCTGAAATGAAACATCTCATTTAAGAGCTTCATTATATATAAGAAGAGAAGACGTAGAAGGCTAAGTTATTATTCTGTGAGGCTCATGAGCTGATCTTTCACTCTTTGGAGAACTGTAAAAAAAAACCCCAAGCTTAGAAACCTCTTTATAATGCGTCTTCCCAATTGTGTAATCCTCTACCTGGGAAGAAAAAAAATCCTTTCTGAGTGATGTAGCAATCATTTTACACACTCAAGCATGAAATTTCATCACCATTATCTTAGCTTGGATGACTGTACAGATGTTGTTTGGCCATAAAATGTATTCAGCCCTTTTTTAAATCTAACTACAGTATCTGACTCAATGACCTCCTGCAGCAGTTGGTTCCATGGGTTTGGACTATGCTTTGCTGAGGAAAATTTATTTGTATTGATTATAGAATTAGCCAGTGTGGGAGAGGAAGAGCTGGATGAAAACTCACTGTCAGAATTCCCCAGAATGTTCTGATCAGTCTCGTGTCATTAGTCCTGCCCAGCACTGCCTATCTTTAGAGCTAGATCCAGAGAAGAGAAAAGGGTGCCATTCATTCAAAACGGATGATGCTACAATCCTCCAGCAAAAAAATCACTTTTTAAAAAGTCTGACCCTGAATTTTAATTACCTGAGATGGGCTGGTTTTCTTTCTCAAGAGGAGCATGCATAATGCTGTCATTAATCTGACTTGATGCTGGTAGTAATTTTCAGTGAATGCCAATAAAGCTGGTGCAAACCTCACCACTGCCAGTGATGCACACACAAGTCCAGCTTCCTTACAGGACCTCAGTAATGCCCCTGGGCACCTCTCCGCTGCAGGGTCACTGTGCTTGTGGCAGGATTAGTTCCTGAGAGGCTGATATATAAGTAGGTCTTGGGAGCTGCCCTTTTGGAGACCACCTCTGGTAGCCCCTTTGCTTCATGGCTTAGAAGCAGAAATGAGATACTTCCTTTCCTTTTCTAACTGCGTAGTTCTAGCCCTTCTCTTTGCAAAGGGAGGTTTGAGGCAGTGAGGGAAACAGCTCTCAAGGAGAAGAACTATCTCTGATTTTTGTGGCTTAATGATGTCTTTGGGGTCCCAAGGATACAAACCAATTGGGGTTTTTCAAAGGGCTGTTTAGAGTTTGTGCGTTGACAAATACTCTGGCTTACTGTACATTCAGAACAAGACTTGCCTTCTGCATCAGCCGGTGTAGCTGACCATGCACTCTGTTCATGAGATACAAGAAGCTGTGTAGTGAGATACAGAATTAGCAAGGGAACTGGCACAGGGCTGATAAATATTCCTTCTGCAGCCCAGATCACCTTCTTGCCTAACTTCCTCCAGACAGCAATCAAAGTTAGTAGTGATTGTCTACATTATAAGCCTAGGTATGTTGACTAATTAATTGTTCTCTGTACAAGTGTATGTCAACACATGGTCACCACCTTACCTGAGCCAGGGTTCTGGTGACCTACCCGATTGCACAATTTACTATTATTCTTAATTCTCATAGTTCTAAAATGCTATCTGTGGTCAGGATCTGGTATATATTTCCTTTAAGATTAGGGCAACAACAATTATACATATAACACTTAAGTAATGGAATGAGGCCTACATATGATGACGCAGTGACTATTCTCAATGCTTTTTCTCAAATGGATTTGTTTCTTAATATTTAAAAAAATCTAAACACAATAATGTCATGTCAAGGAAGATATTTGCATAAGTGTTCTTACGTTGTGTGTCTTTGACATTCATATCACCAGACTGAACAGTAATGTTCAACAGATAAAAGCAACAGTGTTATATACAATACTTAACCATCTGGAATCAAAAATAATGAAATAAAAGAGTGTTACAAATATCTGAGTTCTTTCTTTATGACCTAGCAGAATAACGTTGGAAGCAGGCAATGAACACAGTTTCCATCCTATCTCTCTCAAATCTCATTCCTGTGTCTCAAGGCATTGAACTACATTGACTAGCCCTGAGTTTCACATGCCCTTCCAAAACCTGTCCCTATGTAAGTTTTTGATTTCTCTGCCAAAAGGCCTACTACTCTTTTAAAATAATGATATCATGTGCCTCAGCAACGTGACAGTTTCTGAAAAAGTATGCTCTGATTTGGTTTGAAGAACTTCAGTGCAATGTTCTCCCCTTCAAGTTCCTAGCCCACTACCTGCAGGTTTTTTGCATGAACTCTTTTCTCAGAAATTAATTTCTCCAGTGCATTTACTTCTCAGTTTTGTTTTTCAGTGTTTTCAATTCTTTTCTCTAAATTCCAGAGGGTGTATGTCTCTGTTATGACTCAGTACAGATTCTAGTAAGTGGTATGCTACCTGACATGACACAAGTGAGGCCCAAAATTTGTTCTTTGATTCTCTACAGGAATTTATATTAATCCCATCAAAGCATCTTTAGCTGTTTCAAAACAGACTTCCACTCAGGCCAACAACACCAAATTACTGTCTATTTTGAAAGTAGAGTCTGAACAAGCTTCTGTGGAGCATTCAGAGCTGTCTTCCACAGGTAAGCTTTCACGTGACCCTAGGAATGGGATTTTGTCCCCTCAGACCACATTTCACAGCCTATCTATCTGTACTCCCTGCCACTTTTGAAGGCCCAGATGATTACTTTTTTCCTTCTTTACTTGCAGCTCTAGTTATAACCTCACATCCCACTAAATTTGTTCCTCCCCATTCTCCACACAAGATTAGGAACACTTGTGGAGTCTTAACATATATCCTCTATTAATTATCTCATGGCTGAGCCATACATATATAGCTCTTTTTATCTTCCCTCATATGTAAATTCCTCTGGTCCCCTGACCATTTTTGTTTCTCTTCTCTGAACTCTTCCTAATTTGTCAATATGTTTTTGGTAATTAAGATTCCTGCAACTAAATGCAATGTTCCATATGCCTTCATGCAAGATCCCTACAGATTTTCAGGAGAGGTCACTGTTTACAGCTGGGGCCAGATTTCCAAAAGCACTTTGAATGTTGAGTGGTTTTGAAAATATGGATATAAAATATCATTATGGGAGCTTTTGGTTAAGGAGCATTTTGCAAATCTTAGCTCTGTTGTAAGTGTCTAAATGGAATTTGGACTCTGTTAGAAAAGTGGTGCCACTAAAAATCTGAAGCGCATGAATATCTGTCTCAAATGCCTTTCAGAAATCTGTCATGTAGAGGAAAACTTTCTTTTTCCTTCTCAATATCTTCTATTTCTACTGCACATTATTAAGATTAGTGGTATATGTCATGCTATTTTCCTTTGTATGGTTTTAAGTAAACAAATTTTAGCTTTAAACTCTACCTAAACAGGTAATTTGTAAAGTTGCATTAAAAGCAGTTAATAGTCATGGAAGAATGGTTCCCAAATATGCTTATTGATAAGGTGGATATCTGTACCATCTTGCCATGCCTTTTTACACATCACAGACAATGCAGACAATAAGCAAAACTGAGTAAATTAATCAAGCTGAACGGTTGGTTCACTGATTTTTTTTCCTATAAATTTTTACAGATCTGTTTATCTAGATTTTTTCTTGGTGGAAAAAGGCAAAGTTGACTATCTTCTGTTGAATATAAATGACTTAACCAACGCTGTCTTGGCACTAAGTCGTCTAACTTCTTACAGATGAGTTCAGTTCTTAAGTAGGTTTTTTTGGATCATATGGGATTTTATCTTTTCTATTTGGGAGCAGAAGGAAAGACTGTTCCAAACTCTTTTTCTAATTCTCCAGAGCACCTATACCATCTATAGAAAAATGTGGATCACAGTTTTTTTTAAACATCATATGTCTAGGAGCCAAAAATTATTCTTATATGGTGTGGAACACAGTGCTTCAACAATACAGTTCACAGAAAAAAATCTTGTTTTCCTTCACAGTTACCTCTACTAAACTTCATGCTGGACAGTGCTGAGAGGAGGGGAGGGAAGAGAATTTTTAATTTTTGTTTGGAGAGTGGGCTTAAAATTGCAAAAGAACTGCAATTCAAAAATAAATTACAGAAGGTTAAATAATCTGGATCCTTTTCTGTGCTGTAGTAAACACATTCAATAGACAGTTAAAAAAAAATGTTTATGATATGCCTAATAGAGCCATTCTAGTTTATCAGTTAAATATGTATTCATAATTTTTTAAAAGGAATATTATTTACCCAGAAGGCCAGAACAGTTTCTAAAGGAGGTTTTCCAGTCCATCATGTAAATATGTATTTAGGACAAGTGCTGTGTGTACAGTATTAAAAAAAATCCTCTGAAAATCTCTTTGAAAAGTTATTACACATGTCCACTGCTGCAGCGAAGTTTTAAATATTCATATCTCAGCTGTATTCTTTTTCAGATTTCTCACTTTGGTTCGAATGTGTTGCTGGTGAAGTGCTCTGCAAGAGCTTCATTTATTGAATGTTAACAGGCTTGTATCCCAAAGGACTGCTCATGTGTGTCAAGCTACATATGTGCTTCAATCTTTACCAGATCAGGGACATAATTTTGTTATTCTGACTTAAATATCACATTCACATGTAAAGAACTGTCTTTCATACACATTCACAAATCAGTAGAGATGGTTGATTTACCTTTTACTTGTCTCTCCCTCCCATTTTCCCTTTGGCAAATTATCTGCACACAACAATGTGTCTCCATTATTTGGACTCTTTGAACTACATAGGAAAGTCCTCACTACCCTGCAAATCATAAGATAAAACCCTTCAGAAGTTGTTTCAAAGGTCTGTAGCTCACAATGCTGAATGATGGCAAAACTGGGTGTCATGAGAGGTGTGTACATCTGCTATGCTGAGATTTGGAGCTCATATTGCCCTTTTTCTGTCATACCTATCATATATATTTCTGTGATATCTATCAAGCTACAGGGAGGAGGAAGGGTAGAGGGAAGGAGAGGAAGGCAGAGCACTGTAATAAGTCCTCCTCAAGGTTGGCCTGGGAGACCTAATATGTCTGAGTAGAGGTAAGAGTTGCTCAGGAAGCTCACTGCATATCATTTGCATAACATGTTGGGGATTTGGAAAATGCTTTTCTTACACTTTTTTCATAATCAAAAATAGACAATCTTTTAGGAACAGAGAACTAAATTAGTGCATTTTGGAAAAAAAATTATAATAATAAAAAAAAAAGAATTAAAGCCCAGCTCCATGTTTCTCAGTATGTATTTTGCATGAGTTTGTTAGAAATTCAGTTACTAATTAATAAAGTTGTAGGGGATAAAAATGGGCTTATTTCTGTATTGCTTTGAGTTCATATTTTTATGTTCTCTGTGCGTACAAGCTGGGTATACAGCAGTACCAAACCTGAGTTGGGATATGCTGTATTAATTTGGCAGTTACAAATGGTTATTCTAGATGACAGATTAACTAGAGAATCTGTACTATAAAAAAAGTATTTTTTCAAGTAACCACTCTAAAATAGTTTTGAATACATCTTAGATACAACTCCTTTCTTATCTGTCTGACTGTATGCAAGTGAAGAATGGTGCTTTTTCTTAGTTCCATTAATTTGTATATTACACTTCATTTCAATTTTACATTGATTTGTATTTTCCTGTAAGCATTGTGGAGATTTAAGACTCAAAAAATTAATTTTTGGAGTTTCTTTTTTTCTTCAGTAACACTGTAAAAAATTGATTCTTTGGGTCATCAAAGCAAAGTGCCCATTGACCTCACCAGAATTTTAACTGTTTCCATGATGTCATGATTTTAACCAAAACAGCAAGCATAAAAGCAACAAAATTTGGAAGATTTGAATTTATAACATATGGCAGATACAAAGAGAAAGTATGGAGCGTCTTAAGAATCACTTTGTGTGGTTTCATTCTTTCGCAATGCTCTAAAATAGTTAAATTCTCAGTAAAGGAGGTGGTGGGATTTATGTGAAAACTGGCAGCTGTCTTGAATTTCAAAAATGCAAATATAGATCAAAATTTTGAAACAGTTTGAAGTTCTTCCAATAAAATAAAAGCAGTAAAAATTGCATTTGCTTATTGCAAAATGATCAGTCTGAATCTTTTTTAAAAATGAATATATTTACATACAAAATTGCCATCTTTTCCAAAATTCTTGTTGTGGAATCTGTCATGACATTTTTTTACAACATTTTTACTGAAATGGATGTCAAAATTTTTACTAAAAACAAAGCTTTAATTACATGAAAAAGAAGGTAAATCAAAAATTTAATCAAAAATTCCAGTTACAACCCCCTGAAAGTCACCTTTAACATTATGCAAACAGAATGTCAACATCTTCTTTAGAACCATTTTTTCATTTTTGAGGTTAATTTCAGAATGGATTTTTTTTCTTTTTTTTCTTTCTGAGTTCTCTCTCTATTTTACTCATCAGAGTTGTAGCAAAAGAGGAGCAGAAAATCTTCCAGTATGTGTCAGAGCTTGTCTAATTATTTTATTGTTGCTGCTGTTATGATTGGTTTGTGTAAGACATTCTGCATTCTGAATTTTATTTGAAGACAGGGAAATTGTTTAGGGTATTAATATTTTATTCTTCCAATCTTCATTTCACCATTTTTCAGAAATCTATGGCCAGCAGCACCATCTGAATTTGCTCTGGGACTATAGGTGTACCTTCTTGTTCATTCTGACATACCTCCCAGTCTGTTCTACTTTATGCACACCAGAGGGAATACTCTCCTCTCAGTGGATATATGCAATATTTTTTCAAGACAAATATGTACATAAGGCAGTGACTGTATGCTGCAAGTTTAAGGCCTTCCAATTAAGAGGGTTTTTTTTCGCTAATATAAGCACTGTGCCTGAATCTTGCTCCTGTTCAGAAATGTTCTGCTCAAATACCTGAAGACTCGCTTTTAAGCCACCTTCTACACACTGCATGGAACTTTTTTTTGTAGATTACTTTAATAACTGATACTTCAACCTGGGGATTATTAATAATGCTGCTAGCATATTAGCATCTCCATGTTTTTAACAGCCCTTAAAACTTTGTCGTTGCTCTTCTATTTGATATTTCAACTCTTCTTCTCCGGTGATTCTAGTCATGAGTTGGCTGTGTTCTCCACTTTTCCCAAAGGGAGAATCTGCTTAGTTATTCCTAGGAGGTTATTGAGCTTGCTTAAACACAAACATATTGCCCTATTTAATCAGTTTCTTGATCTTGTATTTCTTGTTTTCCATTTGTTTTCAACTTTTGTAGTTATTGCAAGTAGCCTGGGGAAACAAACTCGTAAAGCTCTTCTGCTTCTAGGTCGTTGGTTTTCATTTATATAAAGTTGATCACCATCAGATAGTAAATCTCTACAGTAGAAAAAGTGATTTCTAACTGGTGGATAGTGTGCATTTATATCTGTTAAAATATAGAGGTTAACCATAAGACCTGAAGAGGTTACATTCACACTCATTGAATTTAATGATAGAACTTACAGTTTCTTTTTCTGGGAGCAAGGCTTGACTCTTTAGGTAACAAAACACATATACAAATTGTCTTGTAATTTTTCCCATTTTATATACCTGGGAGTACCATGTATTTTTTGCATGATGCATGCGACTTATATTAAATATTATACTTTAAAATCTGATCCCATTAAAACAGCACTGGGCTTAACATTTTTTAATTATTCTCTGTGAAACCTTTGCAGTTTATAAACAAGGCATTTCTTTTTCTTTTAATTGCTAGTCTGACAAACCCAAGCCTGACAAAGCCAGCTTGCCACTGAGAAAGTAACAGTAGTGCCACCAGACTGTAATCTGTCAAGACCTCCAAAAAGCCTCCTTCAATTGCTTTTGTAAGCTTACTGTCTCTTTAGAGTCTCTGGGCTATATCCCTGCTGCATTTTGATAAAAAGTTCTCCTCATACCCTATGTAAATGTCAACAATTGTATGAAAGCACAGAGGTATCTTCTTGAGGATTCCAGAAAGTGTTGTTGAGTGCAGGGCATCTTGTCACCTTGCTTTGTCAACCAACAAAAGTAAAAAAAATAAATTGTTAATGATAGCTGTAGAAGAGTTCTTGAATGTATTTTGCCCTTTCCCTCCTGGTAGCTGTTGCCTTACTTTCTCTCACGTGGATGGAATTAGTTGAGCACTCCTTATGCTATTTCACCACTTTGGTTGCAGCACTGTCTCTTCAGAGAGAGGAATTGGTAGAGTTAAGTAAGGACTTACATGAGCATCACAGTATTTCATAACAATGGTGGCATCAAAGTGTCTCATTTGCAGAAATATCAGTCTTACAATAATCTGTTCACCCACTTCAATAACGAGCACTTTATTCAACACTTAATTCAACCTTTGGAAACCTTCAAAACTTTTTACTGCAGTTGAAATCTTTTACTTAAACATTTATTTCCATTAATTTAGTATATTCACTCACCTATTTCAGCCAGAGGAATTTTCAATTTAATATATTTACACACATAGATCTAGAAGAAATCTGAACACTGATCTTTGTGTTGGTTTTCAAGTACAAGGAGAGTTTGTTAAATTATTTCTTTACAGAAAAATTTAATGAAAATGTAAACATACGCATCGTTAACACATCTTCAACAAGGTTTTGTTGGCTTGCTTTGATTTTAAATAACAAAAACATAAACACTTTGGCTATGCCACCACAGTTCCTTCTTCCTTTCCAATACTTCTTACTGAGAGTCCAACTACATTTTCAGAGAGTGCTTGCTCTAATGACTCATTTCTTTGCTTACAGAATGCATCTTAATAATAAGTCTGTATTGTTACACGTTATCATGACTCATCTTTGGAATGACAGAAAACATGACATGGACTATAGTTCCCCTGAAGTACTGTGATAGTAAAGTTTGTTTAGGTGGCAAGGTAAAGAGTATTTTTGATACAAACTAAAAATAATGCTCAACGATTCCTCTAGTTGAAAACATAATTTCCCCCAGGAAAAAACAATACAATTGGGAAAATGTCATTAATTTTAAAGTGCAATTATTCATATTTTAAATGACTGCAATGAGAATCTTACGAACATTTTTTACTCCCCTTCTAGAATGCAACAAAAATTAATTCTTCCACCTGAGGTATTCTCTTTCACGAAATACATCTATCCTGTGTTTTAATTCGCTGTACCTGGCAGGAATAGCTAGTATTTTGATCTTTCGCCATGTCCTACTTAAGTTACTTCTTTCAGTCATAGACTGCAATAACAGCTATGTTCCCAGAATGGAAATTTCTACACATATGGTAACTTTTAATAGAAAATTAAGCATATCATAACATTAAAAACAATTTAAAAATAATCATTCTGTAAAATAGATACATAAATTTCTCACAATCCTACTTGTACGAAGATGTATTTTTATTATTATTTATGCTGGTATGATCCTTACTACAATATGAAAATAGCTGTGGCATAAAGAAGTGTCATATATCTTTAGCTTTTTTTCATTAACAGAATCAGAATTTAATTTCTGCATTTTTTTTTTCTATACTATTTAATAAATTGAGGAACCCTTTGTTCATTCCAGTGAGTGTTTATTTTGCACAAAATAATCACTTGAAAAACCTGAGAAGATTGTTGGGCATGAAGATTAAAACTGAGGTATCTCCCCTGTCTCTAGGGTATGACCCTCACCAGAAGCAGAGTCCCCCTTAGTATTCTAAGTATAAATTATTCCAATTAATAAATATATTAATCAAAACACATCTTTCTACTGTTTCTCATACACCAAACTGGAATATGCAGAGAATTTATGAACTTGAGCATTTACGTTCTACCTAGGCAGAACAAATGTTTTTATTGGAGATAATTTTAGCTACCTCACTTCCCCATCTGTATTACACCCGTGACCATACCTTCCTGGTTTATATAGGTGTTGTAAGGATAAATATTTTAATTAGAGCTTTTGACATGCTCAGGAAACAGAGCTTTCGGGCATACAAATTTTTAAAATGACAAGTACTATGCTTCATTGTGTAATAGCACATGTAGATTGTTTTAGAAGAAATTCCTGTACTCTGTGTTAACAGAGCTTAGATGCTGTTGTAAGGAGAATAAAAATTATTCTTATGTAAAAAGATAATCAATTCAACTTGCTGATGCATGTGATCTCTTGTACTGGTTTATTTAGGAACCTTCAGGTGATATACACATTTCTTTTACAGGAACCTCCTCAGGAGACAGAAGTATCCCAGATGCTAACACAGCTGGCACTACATTCATAGAACTAGCCTCTCACAGCCACAAAGGTAAGCTCTTTTTGTTCTATATTTTATAAAAAACTTCATTTACACAAAAAAAAAAAAAATAAAATCAAATAATTACACATAGTAAATGGAACAACTAATATACTAACAAAAAAGGTGACTGGTACTTTCACTGAGGAAGGAGATCCAGTACCACCAGTATGCACCCCATACTCAAACTGACTGGTCCCGCTATACAGAAGCAGCCCAGAAAGTCTCTGTAACAACCAGTGTGGGACAGTAGCATATACTGCCATTCGTCTACACAGCTCTTTGCCAAAAAAAAACAAAAATAAATGCATAGTCTGAACTACATTTTGACTACTCAAAAGCACTATAAGAATCTAAATTCTTAAGCTTCTCACAGAGATTGAGGTCACAAAACTTCACAGGCCCTCAGGCCATTTAATCCCATCCCTATGCTTTCCCTTCTGCTCTGTGTTTTTGTGGCTGCTTCTGAAATGGGTCAAGGAACTCATTAGGTTATAAATAACTCAGTAATATAAATAACAATAACATAACTAGCAAACAACGCCAAACAGTTGCATGAGAATTTAAGAGGGACAGCACGTGGTAATGGTGAGAGACAAGATGATTCAAAAGCTATTTATGCTGACCTGTTGCTGAAACAAATGATCTTCAAAATGCAGTTCAGTCCATCAGACTCTTCTTCTGTCTCCTCCTCTGTGTTCTTTCATTCTGCTTGCTATTTCATACCACCTGGATTTAGGGGAAGCTTAAAAACTTCAGTTGTCCAACTGGAACCAGTAAGGACTGGATATTTGTTGGTAGTAGTATTTGGTTTTGTGGATTTTTTTTAATTTTTTTTTTTTAATCAGTTGGACTGTGGAATGTATTCCAACAGATGGTCATGGAGTTTTAAATTCTGTGAGTGGATTTTTAATAAGTCTGACTAATTTTACGATCGCTACAGTTCATGTGCAATCAACATTCCCACTGACTTCAACAGGAAGGGTTGAATGCACAAAAAATTTCATATTGCACTCAGCTGATGTAACTGGCAGCTCAAATAAATAAGGGAATTTTGGCCTCATGCTCTGGGCTGTAATAGTCAGGTTTGATTGTTTTCCTCTATTCAGCTGACTTAAATATATTATGGGTTCTCTCCCCACCCCTTGATAGCATCAGGTATCCTCCACAGCTGGAGGCAGAAGTTAGAACCGTTGTCTGATGAGCTGTAACAAACCCCATGTCTCTTCAAGTGGTGTGATTTGTGGGTAGCTCCAGCTTCTTACTTCACTGTATAAAAAAAACCCACAGTCGCTGTTGTTCATTTTTCCTCTTTCCAGTCTGAGGGTTTGCTTTCTCCCCTTCTTTAAATTCAGGGAATGAGATCATGATGTCTCTTTGAAACCTTACACGTTACTGTCTTTATGCCAGAAGGTAATATGTCATGGAGAGATGGCCTACAGCTATGCCTTACAAAGCTGAGGGAGAAAAAGATCCTCTGCCCATTGTCAAATATTTTTCCTGCAGTATTACTGCAGCAAAGATACACTGTACTCCTGCATCTTCTTTCCTTTGACAAGTTTAAATCTTGGGCCATCTGTCTTGATTTGAGAAAGTGTTTTGGTCATGTTACAAGTCAGAGAGGATTGTTAGTGCAGGTCTCCCTGAACCTGCTGCTTGGAAAAATTCTATCAACAATTTCACAAAATGGTAAGATGTAGTCATTACCAAGAGAAGACACCTTCCAGTTTCTTTTCTATGCATTTGCTGAGTTTTTCTGGAATTTTGTTTACCGCTAACAAGTGTAATCTAGCAACATGTTACAACCCCCACTTGGCAGCCATAGGAATATATTTCAAACAGGTTTTGTTTGATATCTACAAGAAATCTCTGTTTGGTTTATGTAATAAGACAAATGTATGCAAATCTATCCTCCGATCCTGTAAAATATATGCCTAGAATCAGTAAGCAATACAGTAAAAGCTCACTAAGTTACATTTTACCTATCTACATATCCCATAAAACTGGCATAAAAAACAATGATTTCTTCACCATTTTTCAGCAAATATGTAATAGCAGACACAATATTTTTGTAAGGCCTCACATTCTTGGAACTTCTGGGCTTTTTACAAAATACAGTGAGATTGATTCTTTATAAAAAACCCACAAAATTTTGTGACATTATTACTCTGCAGTGTAAATATGAGTATAAATTAATTTTGAACTGCATTATCAGGTAAATGTAGCTTTTGAGATGAATGCATTGGCTTTTGTGTGAGTATTTCTTCATCTGCTCTACCATTTTTCACAGTACAGTAGTTAAATTATAATTATTGAATTATTATTTAGTCTCTTAGAACAACATTTTCAAAAGAGTGTACAAGGCTAAATTCACAACAGATCACAATGCTTGTTGTTTCCAGCACCCCCAGTCTTAAATGCCTGTCACTAGGAGAAGGTACAAGCCCAACTGGATTGAAGGCTGATTAAAATGGGGACAACAGAGTCTTAAACTTGGTCCAGAAAAGTATATATAAATGTAAAGAAATCTGTGTCATCCAAACTAGCCTCTACAAACTGCTGTGGACACATACGTGTCTTAAACCTCAGTGCTTTTCCAAGCCTTGGCCTACCCTAAATCTTGAGTTTGATGCTGGTATCCATCTCACCTCTCCACACATGTTGAAGGAAAAGTCACTTGTACCCCTTCATTTTTATCCCACTGAAAAACACCCAGAGGATTTAAACTAGACAGTGGAAGATCTGAATCTGTTTTCCTGCTTTGTTAAAAAGGTTTTGAACTTGCAACTATGAAGCTGACAGTTTCAAGTATGTTCCTGGGTGATTCACTGGTCCCTCAGTCTCACTCTGCATGTTACATATAAGAGTTAGAAGTAAAAAACTGTGGAGAAAAAGTAAGGATTAGTATGACTCTCTTCACTATTGATGGGAGCTATTAGGAAACAGAGAAACCTGAGGGCTACTCACTGATCTGGTAAACACCACTGTGTATCTACAAATCTATACACCTGCATAGACTTGTGTGAGTCTGCTAACTATTGGCTACAAAGTCGTGTTCACACACAATGGCCTAATGTATGTTTATTATTCCATGCAAAGCTTCAACAAGGAGGAATGAGAGAGATCATCATTCCAGAATCTCTGTTAGCATAATGGTTGGAGTTTTCCTCTGGAAGATGCAGGTTTGTTTTTGCTTAGAGGAAGAAAAGAATTGAACCCACATTTCCCATATGAATAGTCTAATCAGTGAACCCATTTAACAGAAGAATGGAGCCAATCTAGCAGGCATGATCAGAGAATGAGTACGGGGACAGATCCTGCCAGACAGATACATAGCAGAGTGACTAGGTGTCTGCTTTCTGCTGCTACTGAATCTGACCCTTATTCCATGCTTTTATCAGGAATCATTCCTTCCTTCACTGAATAAGGGTAACAGGCTGTTTTGCAATTACAACGTGTAAGAATTGACCCTACTTATAAGATTTTTCTTTGCTGCAGAGACTGCAAGGGTAGACTTCGCATCTGGTGCACACCACTGCTTTTTCCCATTACTCCCTTCAGTATATTTATTTCAAAATAGCTGTAAGAATTAGCATTACATCTACAGACAGGAAACTAGAGCTTGTCAACACTCTTGGTGGAATATCTTCCATTGTTCAAATGCAGATTTGCTGAAAACACCAGGAATTTTGATCTAAGAAATAAAACTAAAAAGGACTTTTACTTTTCATAGGTTTGTTTTGTTTTGTTTTGTTTTGTTTTAACAAAAGCTAAGGGCAATATAAAATTAAATTAATTGCAGAAAAAAGATGTAGTTTTCTTACAGCTGTGTAGAACTGCCTTGTTCACCAGGTATATGTTTATAGCATCTTTTTCAGAGATCTCTCAAAGTCTTTTGGGATTAGGTACACCATTTCTTAAGCTTGTCAAATTTCATCATAGAATTAGTTGTTCTCCACTGGTTTCACTGGAAAGTTTTTCAGCAACTCCTACCAGTGGTTAGAAAGATTCTTGTAATTTTTCAGCTGCAGTTTTTCCAGGCACAGTTAATGTGACTTTTTTTTTTTTTTTCCCTCTGGCCAGAATACTCTGAAGCTTAAGAACTTCAGCTCATCTAGCTCTATGGCAGTCATCCTTTCACCGTATCTATAAAAATATTTAAATCCTTTGTGTTAGACAAGTCAAGTTCAAGATTTTAGGCAATCTGTGTCCTCAACATGTCAAGCTAGTTGAGAAGTATCCAACTGTAGTGGTGTAGTGCTCAGCCTCATACACTCTCCCTCATGCAAGGACACATTAGCTGCTTCCAGCTCTGTATTAAGTTGAGGGCTACAAAGGAGCTCGAAGTGCAGACACACAGCTTCTTGGAGTATTTTTAATTTTCTCTTATGAAGTAGGGCCTCCCTTCTCCTGACCAACCTACTAGGACTTTGCTATATCGGTTCCAATTTGCATTCATATTTTTTTTACAAGAATGACCTGAATTATATGAACATTTCAGGTTTCAGCAGGAATTGTACACTTTTACAGTATTGTTAGTCATTTCTCCAGCTCAAATGCATATTATATCCCATGTCTATATTTCCCTGTCTTATTGCTGTATTGCATTTGTGGTTCACAATCACTCTTCCTTCTCTTTTTCATGTTCAGCAGAGAGAATACAGAAAAATTGTTTGTTCTGACTTCTAAAACCTTGTGCTTCTACTTGTTTGGTCTTTTTTTTTTTT
>VWZY01000545.1:172696-207787 GCA_013399075.1 Chloroceryle aenea
TTTTTTTAAGATGTGTTTCTAATCTTGCTTCATACTGCTTATGCCTCTCAAATTTGTTATAAAACTTTTCTAGTGTTTTGCTCTTTTTTATTTTTAATGCTGTGTTTACCAGTGAAAGCATGAAACTAAAGCAACTTAAAGCATTCCTTTTCAGAATAAACCACTACAGTCTTAACTGTTTGCCACTACCTTCTCTACAGTATAGAACTGGTAGAAATAGCTTCACAATTCTATCTAAAGCTACATTGTTCTTGTGTTCAAATCTATCAGAAGGTAGCTGCTCAGATTACTCAGCATGTTACCCATATTCAATAGAGGTTGTACATTTATTATTTTATGTATAAAAATGATGGTTTACATTAATGTTCTCTCCATGTACCAGCTCTCTCCAGAGTCTGCTACAGTGATCCTCTAGTTCTCATTATCTGAGCATATTAACATCTTCAACTTAGTATCAGTGAGATATATTAAAAATATTTTTCCTGCCTGTGCAAACCCTTAGCCTCCTGCTTTGCCCTTACCTGCTCAATATTTTTACCTCTTCTGAGATCTTATGTTAGTTTCTCACTTAGTTGATGGGCTGGTTTAATTTTTTTTCTTTTTTTTTTTTTCCCCACACACTACTATGTTACTCTCAATAGGGAAAAAAATAAGTCATTAGTTCTAAAAATCTAAAAAGTATGTGTTCAGATTGGGGAACTACTTGTAGAAATTTAGCAAAACTCAAGGTTATCACACCATTTTGAGTACCATTCTGTGATCCAAAATACTATATAATCTCACAATACAAACTAGACAGGCAAGCTAGTATAAAAGCATGCAATATTTGTGTAGTTTTTGCTAAGCAAAACAGTGAAGCGTTAACAATTAACAGATTTTAGAATAAGCTGGTCAACTGACAACATCTACAGAAGACAGATGGCAAGAATATTTTGTTACTTCCAAAACCTTATTGAAGCCCAAAATTTACAAGGTAAAGGCTTTGAAGTCGAATAGCAGTCCCTGGAAACTTCCAATACCCTGTTAGATACCAGAAATGTTTTTGGCAATTCTAAGAAGTGATATGGGAAATATTTAAATCATTCCACAGGGTTTCAGCTACATATCTTACATTGACTTCAGTGGGAATCATGCAGTGAAATCCCCACTTACTGCTTTGAAAATGTACCCCTTAGTGTTTCATGTCATGCTGAGAGACAGAGCAGTGATCCAAGGTCCAGATCCACAGCAGGTAGCAGTACACACAATGTGCTGGAATCCTGTAAGGCACCACTGTGTTAAAATATGCAGGCTTTAACTTAAAATGACAGAAATCAAGGGCATTCCAAATTAAGGTTCCTATGAGCCTCCTCCCCTTTGTCCCATTTAGTGACGGTCATACCTTTAGAGCCCTGACGTGTAAAGTTGTCTTTTTTTTTTTTTTTGTCTTCATCCTTTTTTTCCTATCCTGCCCTCTATATGACCTCTCTCCTAATTGGAATATATCTTGTTTTTCGATAATAGAATTTCCCCAGGAGATAGTCAATTTTTAGAGCTGAAAATTAATTTACGGACTCTGCTTGATTGCATGCATCAGATATGTTTGTCTTTTACTACATAGTGACCTTCTCCTCCCCTCTCCCTTTACATCTTCATAGCTAGGAATACATGCCATTTCACTCTTCTAGCCAGGTGTTTGTGTCATGCTTTTCACAGGCTGATGTGTGCATACTTCTTGTACTCTTGGAGAGTTGTGTCCCAGTCAAAAGATCTGAATTCCTGTTCCTTGCACAGCAGCTGCAGAACTGCAGCCTTTCTGGTTTTGTAGCAGCTTTCCACTTCCCATATGTAGAAATGCCTAGGTCCATACCACCCAGAGGCACTTTTGCCTTGCAGTTTTTACTTAAGCATGAGTCTTTTCATAGCTCCACAGGACCTCTCTTCTGGGCTGCTTGAATGAGATTTAAATTCTCATGTTCAATTCCTTGCCACATTGTATGGATACAGTGGATATGTTTCCTTCCAGGCCCTGTAATATCTAAGAAAAAAAGTCCTCTTCATGTCATATGATGTCATAAGAATAGCAACTTGAATCTATTCAAGTTTTTTTCATTTCATCAGTTAGGATTTCTGTTTTTCAAGTATACTACCATGTTTCCACAAAACATACTCCTATGCAGAGCCAATCTTTTCTTCTGTTCAGCTGATGATACACTGGAGTGCTCAGTTTGAAATGAAAAGTTGAGCAAACACAGATGCTAATCAGAGCTCTGAGTTTGCTCATGCTCACTGTTAAGGACACTTGTTCAATGACAAGTTTATTTAAGACAGTAAGCATTGGATTCACCTCACCTAGACTAAGATGGCCGCAGCATAAATTTTTACATCTCAGCCAGGCATCCTCAGTGCCCTTTCTACTTGATAAAGAGGAATAGGCACATTTAGCTCATAACTCATCTGGCTTGTTTTAGACATTTCCAATCCTTGCATCCTAAAATCACTCCAGTGAATATAAAAGGAGTGTAAGTGGCTGTATCAGATCTAGATGTCAGCAACTGATACCTTTACCACTACTTAAATGTATCATTTTAAAAGTTGCAGAACAGCATCTTCCACAAAGTGAAATCTCCGTGTTACCCTTAGATTTTGAAAACTTGATCAGCCACTTACATGATGTCTATGAAAGGAGGGTTCTGCTGGGGCTCGCTCACCTGAGAGCTAACAATCTTTGGGTTAAAGCAGCTTTTCAGGGCAATCTATAAGAAGGCTATTTTAATGACTGGTTTCTCCTAGCTTTTGAACACTAACTGTCACAAGGTCAGCCAATGAGCATGTTCTGGTTACATATAGTTGCAAATTGGGTCCTGGATTTTACATGCATGCAGACACACTCATGCATGCATGCACACACATTTTGTACCATGATGTCATGGTTTAGGGTCACGGCAGCTGTGGAGGTGGCCTTGCAGAGCAAAGAGATGACTCGGTATGAGTTAGCAGCAATGCTCAACTTTATTGTTTCTCTAGCCATGCTTATATATGCTTTGCCTAAAAGCCATTGGTTAGTCGCACTGTCCATGCACCTAACAGCAACGTAATTGATGGGCACTCGGCAGGCTCATCCTTAAGGCTTTTCCCACACTCACAGAGTCCTGTAGTTAGCATCTTATCTTCTGCCTTTGAAGTTGAGCAAGCCGCCAGGATCCAGTTTGTTCTGCCTTCAAGGACGGCTAAGGATGCCTGCTCGTGCCCCCACACACTTACTCAGGGGCCCAGGCTCAGGCCTCTCGTGCACATGTACACAGGGCCCGAACACAGGCCTTCGGTCTGGCTTGTTCACCCCATGCTGATGTGTTCGACAGGCAGCCTGCTAGACCTATAAATGACGATCTCTGTTAACCCCCTCCCTGCCCAAAGGGGAATAGCAAGGGAATATGGGAGAGAGACTCAGCAATTAGGAAAGGAAGCTAGAACAGCTTTAATGGAAAACAAAGTAATAATTATAATAAATGGAGGAAATACAAAATCAGTATCAAACCCACCCTCTCCCTTCCCCCAATGGCAATTACAGCACTGTCACCACTGATACTGTGGAGCAGGCACTGCGGAAGTCCCAGACAAGGCCTGTGTTCACAAGCTGGACTCTGGTACTGGATTCAGGAACACATGAATCAGGATCAAAGGCAGAAGTCCGACTAGAATACTGGCTGAGGAAGAAACCAGACGAGGACTTGAGCCAAGCCAAGCAAAGCAGGCCAAGAGGGCCAAGACTCTTGTGATCCCTCAGCTTTGTATGGAATATGACATTATGAGAGGGAGACCCTCACTGGTCAGTTTAGGGTCACTTGTCCTGGCCACTTCTCACTGCAGGTGTGGCCTTTTATTTTCTGTACAACACAAGATCCAGCAGTGGCCTTGCTCTGCACCTCAGCCATTGAGCCATTGGTAGTAACTCTAAACATGGGGTGTTATCACTGCCAGCAGCAACCACTGCCTGGGAAAATCTGCTCTGAACTTCAGAAAGTGCAGTTAGTTAGAAGAAGCTGAAAAGTAAAATCACTGAACAGAATTAGTTCTTGTTCTCACTCAAACCAGGACAAGTGAGTAATTTGCAATTGTTAAGCTCAGTAGAACATCAAACAGAAGAGAATTTGCTCTTTAAATCAAGTTGTCCTGGCCTGTTGAGATAGACACAGAACTTAAGTATACTGCAGAAAGGGAAAGTCTTTGGGAGCATTGGGGCAAACTTTACAAATACCGTAAAAAAAATTAACTAGTTAGGTGAGCTGGATGGCAGCAACAGTCAAGTTGTCATAACATGGTCAACTCAAAGGGTGGGAAAATTAGATAGTGTGCATATGTGCCTATATTGCTGAGAAAGTTCGAACAGATCCAGGATTGCAGCAGGTGCCAGATTTCTAGACCTTTTTCTGAATGTTTGTACACCAGTACAGCAGTGCTCCCTAAGCAGAGAGTTCTGCCAGTTTATGCCAGGTGAGAATCTCATCCCTAGTCTTTATTCAGAAAGGAAATAAGAACAAATATATATATATATTAAAAAAAAACCAAAAAACCAAAACCAAAAAAAAACAAAAACAACCACAATAAAATCTCTCCAAGCAAACTTTTATCTGTTTAGTGCAGGTGTGCCTAATCTTTCACAGTCCAAGAGCAAAGAAAATAAAATGTACAATGTCAAAATGCTGCATGCTTTTAAAAAGCACTTAAATTAGTATTTCTCTGATATTTTTATTGGAATTACTCCTACAAGTATACAATACAACATTAAACTTTGCTGGCCTTTGTTTGTCACAGGCTTAACATTGATAAATATTTTAAAACTCATTTGTATAATAATACCATTTTGTGTAGTTTCTTTATGGATAACTAGCTTTTACTGGGGAAATATAGGAGTAACAAAATACTATTACCTTTCAAAATACATAGTCAACATATAATCTTACAACCAGCCTCCTGCCAAAAGCCCCTTATATCTACTGCCTCTATCCCCAGGCAGAAGCTCTTGGTTTCCAGCTTCAGCAGGAGCCACAGCCTGCTGCTTTACATAGAAACAAGATATTACTGATACCCTAAAAAAGGTGTAGGCAGCCCCAGGTGATTTCAGTCTATCACTGCAATTGGTGTCAGGTGGTTTAGGAGCCAGACACATCCTATTTCATGGGGAACACAGAAGAACCTTTGTGATACGTGAAGTCCTTTTAAATGTAATGGCATACTGGGGAGGAATAAAGAAGGTAAGTTATAGCTTGGGTTGTTTTATCAGCTATTTCATAACATTTGCTATTAATGTTTTTTTATCTTTGTTAGAAATATAGAAGTGAATCTTTTGGGTAGGTGTTAAAATAATTCAACTCAGAGTTTCTTTTGTGCAGGCTGAAAAAAAAAACAGTGGAACTTTCACAGATATATCTGTTAAGCTCCCAAGTAAAACCTGAGTATCCTTCAGTACCTCTAAAATCTCCATTGTGGTACTTTATCATCTGACAGTTTCAGCACAGGTGATAAACTGTCTGTTATGCAAAACCCCACTTCTTACACTTTTTCTCACTTTCCCACCTGCTGTCTTCCCGTATGTCTGGGATTTTTCTTGTCATGAATCTATTTCTGTAATTCTGGCCCTAAGACTCTCTTCATTTGTAGACCACCTGGCATAATAGGGTCTTAATCTCTGATTGTTAGTCCTCAAATGCTGCCATACTATAAAGAACTTATAAAACAATTTTGAAATATTTATCATTTAGAGAAATTAACTTGAGGGAGTTCAGATTTCCAGCTTAAAAAAAAGTTATTTGTTTAGAAATTCTAGTGAATAAAAAGAAAATTAAAATTCAGTCCAAAAAGATGGATTTATACAACTCAGTGTTAGAAAATGTTTGCTTCTGGCTGACAATTTGTATGCAAATGAAAACAACAGAGCTATAGCTAGTGCTCTTCTGTAACCTTCATAGTGTTGCACACTGGGTGCCTTTACAGTAAAGTGTGATGATTTGTCAGAATTACCAACATTTTTAGAGAAGTAATTCTGAGTAGAATTAAAATGACCTTCTGCACCTTAAAAGGGCAATGAAAGGGGAGGAGAGGGAAAAGAGAGAGTAAATCGGTGCATTCCTGTTCATTATGAATAAAGTATAGTTATTTAAATCAGGCCACTCTACAGAGAGAGACATGAGATAATACTTGGTTGCCAGTGCTTTGAAAGCCATGCCTCTCGAGGGGAAGGATATTTTGTCAGTAGTCATTGACTGAGTCCACTGTAACAGCATCCCTGCATTTTTTTACAGAGAAAATACACAGAGAACATGTATGGGGATAAATGTCTAATTGTGCAAGAAGCTGAGTGCTCTCTGTTCTCACAGAAAACCACAAAGGTTCATGATGTTATGTAATTAGGGTTTTGATCCTCAGGTGTTACCTTGCAGTAATGAGTCTAGAAGTCTCTAGGGGAAAAGACATCATTCAGAATTTTCCTGGTGTATACTTCGTTGTGTTCCCCAGGTGTTAGTACTGGCTCTGGTCTTGTTAAATATATTCATCAGTGAACTGGATGAAGGGATGGAGTGTATTCTCTGAAAATTTGCTGGTGATAAAAAAGTGAGAGGAGAGCCTGACACACCAGAAGTTGGTGCTGCCATTCATTGAGACCTGGACAGTTTGGAGGGTAGGGTGGAGGTGAATCTAATGAAGGTGAACCAAGAACAAGTGTAGATTCCTGCACTTAGGGAGCAATAACCCCATGCACCAGTACAAGTTAGGGGTTGACTTGATGGAAAGCAGCTCCAAGGAGAAGGACCTGGGAGTGCTGGTAGACAACCAAGTTCACCATGAGCCAGCAGTGTGATCTTGTGGCTAAGAAAGCCAATGGTCTCCTGGGTTGCATTAAGAACAGTGTGACCAACAGGTCAAGGGAGGTTCTCCTCCCTCCCTACTCTTTCCTAGTGAGGCCTGATCTGGAGTACTGTCTCCAGTTCTGGGCCCCCCAGTTCAAGAGAGATGGGGAATTACTGGAAAGAGCCCATTGGAGGGCTACAAAGATGATTAGGGGACTGGAAGATCTCTCTTAGGAGGAAAGGCTGAGTGCCCTGGGGCTGTTTAGCCTGGAGAAAAGACTAAGAGGGGATCTAAAGGGTGAAAGTCAAGAGGATGGGGCCAGTCTCTTTTCAGTGGTGCCCAGTGATAGGATGAGGAGCAGCAGTCACAAATGGGAACACAGGAAGTTCCACCTAAGCATGACAAAAAACTTCTTTCCTGTGAGGATGATGGGGCACTGGAACAGGCTGCCCAGAAAGGCTGTGAATCTCCTGTTCTGGAGGCTTTCAAAACCCTTCTGGACATGTTTTGTGCAGCCTACNATTGAGACCTGGACAGTTTGGAGGGTAGGGTGGAGGTGAATCTAATGAAGGTGAACCAAGAACAAGTGTAGATTCCTGCACTTAGGGAGCAATAACCCCATGCACCAGTACAAGTTAGGGGTTGACTTGATGGAAAGCAGCTCCAAGGAGAAGGACCTGGGAGTGCTGGTAGACAACCAAGTTCACCATGAGCCAGCAGTGTGATCTTGTGGCTAAGAAAGCCAATGGTCTCCTGGGTTGCATTAAGAACAGTGTGACCAACAGGTCAAGGGAGGTTCTCCTCCCTCCCTACTCTTTCCTAGTGAGGCCTGATCTGGAGTACTGTCTCCAGTTCTGGGCCCCCCAGTTCAAGAGAGATGGGGAATTACTGGAAAGAGCCCATTGGAGGGCTACAAAGATGATTAGGGGACTGGAAGATCTCTCTTAGGAGGAAAGGCTGAGTGCCCTGGGGCTGTTTAGCCTGGAGAAAAGACTAAGAGGGGATCTAAAGGGTGAAAGTCAAGAGGATGGGGCCAGTCTCTTTTCAGTGGTGCCCAGTGATAGGATGAGGAGCAGCAGTCACAAATGGGAACACAGGAAGTTCCACCTAAGCATGACAAAAAACTTCTTTCCTGTGAGGATGATGGGGCACTGGAACAGGCTGCCCAGAAAGGCTGTGAATCTCCTGTTCTGGAGGCTTTCAAAACCCTTCTGGACATGTTTTGTGCAGCCTACTCTAGGTGAACCTGCTTTAGCAAGGAAGTTGGACTACATGATCCCCAGAGGTCCCTTCCAACCCCTACCATTCTGTGATTTTGCAATCTCCTCTTTCAGAAGAATCACAAGTGTCAATGGCTGCTGCTTCCTTGTTTCATGCTCTTGTTTCCATTACTGATTTAGAGAAGACACACAGAATAATACATTTACAAGATGTTATTAACGCTTATGTTTTAAAACTATTTGAGTTCGTTTTGAATTTGGTATTTGGAGTGTGATACCTTTCTCAGTTTCTCACAACAGTCAGACCAGTGTGCCAGCAACAGCAAACAGATGAACCTTAGAAAGATATATAGACCTAAACTACTTTACTGGCTTTGTGGGATCCAAAAGATGATTCTCTGAGGTTTAGGGGAGTTGAGATCCAAATTAACCAAAGATTATTCTGTATTGGTACAACACCTAGTTGAATAGAGAAGGCTGTACATAGATATGATTGGTGGGTGTTATTGAAATGCATATAAAATAATCCAGTTAATATTGTGCAAATCTTTGTTATATTTTAATGAAACTCAGAATTACTCCTTGAAAAGCAGATGTGCTATAAAGACTTTGTGTTATGTCCCAGCGTGCATTTGAATGATGATTTTGCTCTGATGTTGAGTGATCCTGCTAGCTGCCTGAATCATTGGCTCAAAGACTGCTATTAAAAACTGTCTGAGAATCATCTTTCAAAGGTAGTGGATGATGAGGAAGGACTAACGGAGTTTTATTCTTCAGAGCGAGCTGAGTTACACAGAGGCCACTTGCTTATTGATATTCTAGTGTGAAAAAGTTCTGCACAGTGTTGGCTTGTCAGCTTTTTTATAACTGTAGTGTCAATTGATGTATTTTTATGGAGAGGGGAGAGCCAGTGTCGGGGTCTTGCTCTTACATTCCTGCTGACACCCAGTGGCTTCCGAGCACAATTACACCTTGAGCTGTACGCTGTGTAACCTCCTTAGTAGCAACGAAATAATAAAAGTCAGAGCAGGAGTTCAGGGAATTTCGGTGAATCTAACAGCCATTCACACCCTCTTCTTTTTTAGTTACTTTTTAGAGGGGAAAAATAAGGATAGAGTAAACAAGAAAAATTACTTGTTTGAAAACACGTTGCATGACAACACCCAGGCAGTGACAGTCCTGCTCCATCAGCTGGGACCTAGATCCAGATTGGGAAAGTATAAATGGTCTCAGAAAAAAAAAAAAACAACAGAGAAGCTTCCTCTGACTTTTGGATTGTCATGCAAGAAGACGAGAGGAATCATTCTGTGACTGCAAAAGGCATTTGAGCATAAACTAATTTTTCACAGTATGATATGCTATAACCTCCAACACCCAAAGTTTTCATGTGCAGTTTGGGGAAAAGAAAAGGAAGCCTTCACGCAGCTTCAATTTTCTGTAAAATGAGGTGATTTCCTATAAAACAAATTTTATACTCTGCCAAGTGTTAGTACCAGGCCCTTGATGACAGTGGGTATTTGATATTTTTCTTTGGGTTCCTCTCAGACTTTGCTAAAAGAAGTCCTAAAATAAAGGAACCCTGCAAAGGATCTTAAGTGTGGCCTACTATTGCATTCTTAACCCCTTCTGTTTCAGGAGGCAGCTGACTTGTAACTCATTCTAAGCAAAAGAGGAATGGGATTCATATGAAATCCCAGACATTTGTATAAAATCTCATTTATGTTCAGGATCGAGCCTTATGAATGTAAACAGACTAAAAACAGCATTCGTATTTTCTGCTTCAGAAATGTGGCAAAAAAAGCAGCATATATAATGCATGTGGTATTCACTCAAAATGGACCATTCAAATATATTAAAAGTAAAAATAGTGAAGTAATTAAGTAAAAGCAAAGTAGAACAGTAATAATAAAAAAGGCAGTATCAGACCCTCTGAATAGTAATTCACAGGCTAAGTGAAGAAGCAGTGCAAAGAATGTGCAAGCACATGGAGTGCACCCACATATCGTGCATTTTAAGGACTCACCAGTTAATATTTCCAATCTTTTTCTAGAAGCCATACGGTAAACAGATAGCACTAACAAAGTCAAATATTAATAACCAAGAACTGCACATCCCCAAATCCCCTTCCCCCAACCAGCAAAACCCATAGAAATTTACACTGACCAAAGCAAATAGAAAATAAAAGTCAAAGCACTTACATGGTTGACATTTAGGGATAGAACCAAGTACCCTTTTCATCCTTTTGAATTTCCTAAGTTATAACATTAACAGAAAATAAATACACATTGAAATAGAGAAACTCATGATCGTGACATACAGTCATTGAGAAGTTACAGTAATAAGATCTTAAAACAGAACATCCTAAGAAGAAATTTTAAACTGTCTCCAGACAGCTCAGATCAATTTAGTATTTTGTCACACTCTTAAGTGATCTGGTTAGCTTTGTCCACCCAGAACAGCTCTGTAAGAATAATTACTTTCCAGCCATACAATTCTTTCTTTTGAGGAGCAGTGTATTTTCAACTCTCCCAACACTGTGATTGATTTCTTGTGTGACAGAAAGAGATATGGTTTGCAGAAGCATGAAAACAAATCTATGAAAATGTTGATGGAGCAGACATCACTCAACCCTTCACCTAAAACTGGAATGCTGCAGTGGGGAGTGGTGGTGTAGAATTAAGGAGAAGAAAAAAAAAAAAGTTTCATATTTTATTGCTGTTTCTGAGCCCTGTCTGGTTTCAAAAGTACATGCTCTAGAGCAATACATAGAAAACCTCTCAGCATCAAGAAATCATTCCTTCTAGCCCATGTAATTGAGGAAACAACACCAAAAATCATCCCTGGGCTTTCTTGGCTGTTCAAGAGCTAGACCCCAGAAGGCCTGCCTGTTTGTGACTACTGACAGCTGTCTCAAATTCTCACTAAACTCTTGTGCAGAAGAGAGACTGACTACAGAATTCCTGTAGGAGGTTGGTGAAGGATTTGGGTGCCTACAGAATTGTTGGTTCACCAGTCAGTAAGGTAACCCCTCCTGTTTATTGATGCTAATAACTGATGCTAGCTCAGGCAGAGGAGAAGCCTTTTTCAAAAATAAATGTGCAAAGAGAAGACAAATTTTTTGTCTTAGTGGAAGTATTTCCTTCACCTATTTCCTCCCAGTTTAATTTTCATTGTTTCATTCTGTAAGGTGCTTGTTTGAAAAGAATAAATCTCAGCTTTGTACATCAAATGCAAGAGTAAAATGACAAAAAATGATATTCTTTTGTGAAAGAAATTTCAGTCTTTTCAGAGGCTGTGAATTTGATGAGAATTTTCTGTTTATTTTCTTCCTGAAGCGGAGGAGACTTTCCTGGCTTTTTAAAATAACTCTTTAATTGAATATAATTTTTTTTCTTTTCTCCTGTGGTAGGTTAGATGCTGCTACTCTTTATTTATATGGTCTCATGCAAAGAGATTAATTTTGCTATCCATTAATCATTATAAAAGCCATCAACATAGTAACATACACAGACAAAAAATAGACATGAGAAAGCCAGAGCTGCGTATGTGTTGCTACTGCTTCTTGCTGCTACACGAATGCATGCCAGATCCAGTTTCAGTAAGGAAGCAGGACCAGCTGGTAAAAACATATTTGCACCACGTCAAAGCAATGATTTCTTCCCACTGTCCCTTTTCTACCTTCTTGTTCATTATTATTCCAGTTTTTCCCTTGTTTAGCCTTGGTTCATTGGTTCATAATTGTTTTCTTAGTTTGGATGGGGTTGGTTCTACCTGGATAAATCCATTTTAAACGAGGAAAATAAGGCTGTAAAATAATGACATCTCTTTTTCCATAGGAAGCGAGATGTTGTGGATGTGTTTACCCAGGCAGAAACTGCTGTCAAACCCAGGGACCCAAAGCAAGGTAAGTGACACTGTGTAAGCTCTTCTGAATAGTACACAGAGGTTCACATGAACTGTGAGTCACATTGCATCAACTGGAGGGCAACTGGTCCTCAGCTGAAGGACAGTTTAAGCCAGTAAGACTAGCAGTTTACCAGGCAACCAGGCCAATACACATTGTTTTTGTGTCTACTTGCAAATAACTGGTACAAAGAGGTAAATTCGAGATCAATGCTAACAGTTTTCCCAAGTTCCAAGGAACACCCATATCTAACCATTGGTTCCTTTTTCAGATGCTTCTAATGCATTATTATCTATCAAATTCTTTGCTGTATGCAGGCATTAAATACACTTTTTGCATCTTTTGGCATTACTGAAGCCACTAAAATATCAAACAAAAAAGAGAAGAGAAATCTTGGACTGTACTGAAAACTTGGGCTGAACTTGAAGACTTTTTTTCACTGAACTTCTTTCCTTGTTGCTCTTTACACTTGCAAATTTTTCTTCTCTCAGTGTATCTATCTGCACTGGGGCAGTACTAGCAAGTCCAGGTCACTGATGATGATTTATCTGTGGCTAGAACTATGCAAATCNCAACATGAATATAAAATATTAAGGAGTTGTATAGATACAAACACAGAAGAGTAAAAGGTAGTAAGACTGTGTATTTGCACCATCCTCACCTCTAGTTTTTAAAACAAGGTAAAAAACCTCAGGATTTTCAGCATGCACAGAACATGTAGTCACTTTGACAGACTCCTGTGCCCCCGTCTAAAACTCCTAGGCTTCACATATTTTAAATGCCATTATAAACTAGATTGCAAAGTCAGGATCTAAATTTCAGTTTCCCTAGCATATGGGACTTGTTTGGCCTAAATTAGAAAATTAAGCCAAGTATCAGTTAAAATTCACCACAGATATAATTGAGGGGTTATCTTGTACTAGTATTTTTAGTATCAATTATAAATTTCCTTGATTTTGTTGATAAGCTTTTTGGTGTAGGAATCAAGTTTTCTCCTGACAGAAGAATGATGGATGCTATCAGTGCTCAACAAATTATGAATAATTATACTCACACTAGCTGCTCTATTTTCAGTTAACTACACATAGGAGATAATAACAGTTTAGGGAAAATGTGTATAATGTGGGCCTCGTTTTAGGGTAGGAAGGTGTGAACATACATCCAGTGTCTGAACAGGTGAACGTACAAAGAGACTGAGTAACTGCCACTGTAAACGAGACAGAGGAACTACCCTCACATTGTTTATATGGGACTAGGTGATTTTTTGTAAAAAAATCCGACAAGAACATTAAGAACCCCACACATCCCGAGATTCTTAAAGGACTAGAGAAATTTGTTGCTTGTGGTAAGCTGCTGTTGGATCCATCTGTCCAAATACATTTGGCTAATATGCTGTAACAGTGCTTTGCTTCCCATGAGATTATTGAGATCTATAGCTGAACTGATTATATATTGTTTCAAAACCAAATAAACAGGGAGAATCCCTATTTCTGGGTGACAGTATTCAAGCACATAAGTAATAATAAGAGGAATGAGTGTTTTCTAGAAATCCAATTATTCAGAAAGATCCCAAAGCACTTATTAGATTATGAAGAGAAATCACTTGCACACCCACTTCAACAGTAGCAATGTAACTACTACTTAGACGTCTGCAGTGAGAAGAATGTCTCATCACAGTGATTGTCCCCCTGAAGTCTATAGATCGTCACTAGCCTCTGCAATTGTTACTGTTAGTAATTGGTCATAAATACCTTTGTTAGAGCCTTAGACAATGTATAGAAGATGAAGTATGTCAAAAGCATGATGCAGAACTCTTTAGAGGAAATATCCAGGAAGTTTAACAGGCTTTGACTCAGTGTCTTAGCTTCCTTTATTTCAGTGGGACTGCTTGATTTCAAGAAGATAACTATAGTTTTCAGAGAAATATTGTTTGGATGTGTCATATGAACCATGGTTCAGAAATGTTTTGTTTCAAAAAAACAGCAGGAAGGGGAAATCATGAGATGTCAACTGCAGACCTGAAGTGAGCTAGGATGTTAAACCCTGGCTGCAGCAGAGGATGATGCTCTTGAAACAGTGATAATGTTACAGTAAGCAAGGGTAAAGAAGTCAAGAGCAGTGCCTGTATATTCACAGGAGACAGATGGTTAGGTAGTGTAATTCTTTCTTAAGGTAAGCAAATAGAGAGGATCTGCTGGTCACACATATTTTCTTTTTGGCCAAGTCTGTTACCTGCTCCCGACCAAATGCTTTCATATGCTTTGATGCTAGAAGTAGAATCCGGAGTGCCTGGGGTGCCCATATAGTTTAAATACTAAAAACAAGAACTAGAAGCACATATGTAAATTAAAACGTCACAGTCTGGTTGCAATACATTGTTGTTTTCTGGGGAAAATTGACACAAATATATGACTCATTGTGAATATATGCCATTGTCTTCCCTCTGAATCTCATTTAACTGCTTTAAATTAAACCCTAGTTAGTGTTTTTTTCTACTACAGCATCAACTCTAACAAATCTGAAATGGTGACAGCACTGCCTCAATTGTACCATTCCAGTGTGAGTACTGATGTATATCAAAGGGGTGTTAAATTACCAATGTCTGTCTGATGCCACTCTGATTTTAGAAGTTAGCGTGCTCTAGAGGCACTACAGCAGTGGCAGAGGAAGATGTCAGCAGCTCTGTTTCCCTCAGTTGCACACTTGGGAACTTGAAGTGAACTAATGGTGCTTATGCTTGCTCTCCCTCAGAAAGTACCACCCAGAGAGTCACCAAACACATTTCTGAGGCTCTTTTGCAGGAGGACCAGTGTAGGAAGGCCACTTCCTCATCCTCCAAACATCAGCCGACTGATCCATCCTCCCTTGACATAGTCTCTGTGTGGGATGCTCCTCCAGGTAGACCCCTGGCTGGTTTCTCAATCTCTAGGAATGGTTGGCATCATGTCAAGTTGTTTGAATGTCAGTGAGACAAAGTAAGCAGTACTAAATTACTGAAGAAATTAAGAAAGTTGACTCTCCATATACTATGTGTCAGAGTAGAGGAGAGTGTTGGTACTCTGTGCAAAGGATTAAGGGAAACACTGGGAAAGGAGTTATTCCACGAAGTATGGGGTGATACATAGATGAATTTGATCAAAAAGTCCCTCAGAAATCAACTGTATTAATATAGCAGTAAGGAATTTTCTTTCTTTCAAGTTACTGTAGCAGCTAAATGAGCAGTGCTTAATTTTCTAGTGAATCAGCATTTCCATTTTCTTTATTTTATCCCCTTTCTAAATTTAACAAGAGTTTTGTGGAAAAGAGTCAGACTACCAGAAAGCAAAGGCATGCATAGGTTATGGTGAAATGAACACACATTTGAACCAGCTTTATCCATCCTTGCTTTTAATGGGGCCCTGAACTCAGTAGAGGCTGTTAGGTGCTTTTGTAATACAGATTAATAATAATACTAAAGTTCCTTCCATATCTCATTCCTCCCAAAGAGAGAGACTTAGGCTAAGATACTTTAAAGCTCTCCTTAGGCTGTTGTGAGTTCAGTGTGAAAATACATCGGTTGCCATCTCACGTTAACACTTACGGCTCTAGAAGTGGGGGCCTTTTGCTTTTACTATAGCTTGTCAGATTATGGAACTGAAGGAACCATTGATCCCTGAAGGATAAAAATCAGTGGAAGGCTCCTTGAAAGAAAAATACAGTATATTCAAACAGTGTTAGAGAAAGTCCTCTCTTTGTAGTTTGAGATGTTGAAGGTCAGGTGGAAAAAAAAAAAAAGGAAAAGATTTCTACATAAGTTTAAAAAAAAGTTTAGGCAAAGCAGCCATTGCAAGCTGAAGTAGAAATAAAACTAAACTCTGAAGGTTTTCCTTGCATCTGTAAAAAGAATTTGACAGTGTTAGCAATTAAAAAAAAAAGTAATAAACCCTCTACTTTTAAACTGCAGTATTAAGGTGCTGATAGTAAAGAAAGTATCTTATTCCTTGTCGAAGAGTAAAAACATTGAATGAGTAAAAATGTTGAATTTGTAAAAGACCACATGAAAACTCCAGGAACACCATTGTTAGGGAATCTGGGAGGGTTTGGATATCTAACTGAAGAGAATGCCATCATTTTTAATGGGAGTCAGGTACCTGTATCTCTCTAGAAAAACAGCATCTTTGGAAACTTTAGCATTAATCTACACATGTCCTTAGTTGTAACTGGGATAAGCTTTGTGGTGGGAGCAAGGAAAATTGGAGCACCTGGATGGTAGCACTGGGTAGGTTTATGAATTTATGAATTCCTCCTTTCTCCTCCTATGTGTTACAGCCCAATAAATAACAACAGCGAGGTAGAAGTTGGCATTTTAAAGTCAGAATGTAGGAGGCTTTCCTTGTGTGGTGGAGGCTTTCCATGGCAGGCAGAGGCAGGGAATGGGGCCATGTCTCGAACAGAGGGGACTGCTCCAAGAAAAGCTGGTCCTGCTTCCAGCAGTCACCTCCTGAAAGCTCTGGTCCTGTCCCAACACAGGTAGCTAAACCTCCCCGTGCCTCCAGCCTGCACTGGATCAGGCTGGCAGGGCCAGGTGGCAGAGTCTGTGCCCTGAGGATTGCACTTGGGGAATCTGGTGAAGAGAGAAAGGGGGGAAACAACTCGTGGAAAACTGTAGAACTTAGAAAAGTGAGCTAGGACTCAGCCAGGAGGGTAAAAAGACCTGACTGACATTTCACAGAAAAAGTCCTTCATGTGGCCATGCTTTCAGACACTGAATGTATCTAGAAAACAATTAATTTCTTACTTTCTGAAGACACTTTCACACAACAGCATCTTTTTTTTGTTGTTGTTTTTTCCCTTCTATATTATACGCTGAGAAAGCTGCAATCTTCTTTGAAAAATAATAATGGGATCTAGGTTTGGTTCAGAGTTTTTCCTCTGGACAAACTATTTAGGTTTTGTTTTCAATACCTGCTATTTTTACCTTACTAAGCTGGGAGTACACTGTGCTTAAAGAAAAGAGCTAAAGACTTTTTGGCTCTGCTTATAAGATGCTCACTTTACGCCTGCCAATTTAAATGAGTTTTGTTTTAATTTTTATACCAGATGAGTTAATTTTGTGGTCGTCAAAAAGGCTGGGCAGAGAGTTTCCCAGAAACCTAGCATTTCCAAATAGCCCCTTCAAGTGGAATCACTTGCCGCAGTTTAAATATTCAAGCACTTTAAAATAAAAGTTAATATTGTTTATAGGGAAGCAAATGCAAATAAGTGTAAAAACCTTTTGGTATTAGGTCATTAAAAATCCATTCTTGACTTCCTGCCCACAACTACATCTTTTTTCAGACCTGTCACCCATTTCATTTAAGCACTTAGCTTTCTCCTAATGAATGAATTGGCATTTCATATTACCTTATTATCCTATAAAGCAAAATGCATACTCAATAACATTAACGGTAATTTCTCATAAAGACACATTATCGATCCGGGTGCTACCTGTAAGCATTGAAAATTGCAGCCTGCACACAGAGCTTTTCACATCTGGGCCTGAAGAATTAAAGAAAAATTAAATTTGACAGCAGTAAATTCACAGGCACAATCTAGGCACCAATTTATATGCAAAATGAAATGCTTTATGAAAATTTCCTCTATTTTCTCACGGAGATTTGGGAAAAAGATTTCACTAGATGCTTCTTTCTCTAATATCCCTCTACTTAAATATTATACTGCAGTCACTGCAGACTCCCTTTGATGTATAAATAATCAAGTTAAATTATGTGCAGCAAGGAGACTAGTGCTCTGCCATTCTTATTTTACAAAGTAATATCTACCCTAGAGGGTCAAATTTCCCTGACAAATTCTTAATTACTATGTTGCAACAGAAGCAGAATCTATTTGTGCATAAATCCCGGGCATTCCCATGTGGTAAGTAACTAATATTACCAACCATTTCACTTGGCCTGTTCATTGAACTCCATAATTAGATAATACTTTTGATGATGGTACATTTGAAGTCTTAATCCATTTAATTTTTTATGAGATTTTTTTTATTTTAATAGGGATATGTTAGTGACCGCTGCCTATTTAAAAATCATTAAAATTCTGTCCACAGCAGTAATAAAGATTAAAGATTACTAATATGGCATTCATAACCTTTCTGGTTTTCTAGAAATCTGGGGCTTAAGGTAAATGTTAAAGGTCATTTAATATGTTAGTCAGTAATTATAATCCTGGGTAATAGGTTCCTTTTCTAATTATGCTGGTATAAAAGTTCTATTGTTTGGGTCTGTTCTTCTGATTTTCTTATTTGGGTTTTTTGGGGGGATAAGTAATCCTGGAATTAAGTTTCTGAACATTGATGAAAGTAGGTAATGCACAATGATTAACTGGATAAAAGCCATATGTTTGAATGCCGCATAATATCTTGCCTTGAAGTTACTTACAAAAGATGCAGCATCCCCTTCCAGGAGAAATAAAGCAGAAAGGTCACTGAAGAGATTAATACCTTTTTTTTTATTTTAATATCAAACATTGACAAATAAGATAAAGGCTTTGTGAGCCAGCTTAGAAGAAAGTGAGAGTGGTTAAACACTAGATGGGAGAGAATCTTAAAAAAAAAAATATGCTGGTCCTTTCAGAGGCAGGGAAAGGCAACTTCCTCCTTGAGGCCCCAATTCAGGAAAACATTCAGGCATGTGCTTTATTGGATGTGGCATAGCCTGCATGATTTCCTGGGGCACAGCTTGGATCTGCACCTAACTACTGATCTGTGTGATAAAGTGGGATTGATGAGGCTTGCTGAAGAATATGTTCTTCCCCTTCTTCTCATGCCAAAAAAATCTGGGCGATTTTGTCGTAGAAATACAATTATTTTCTATGATGTGGATATTCTGCAATGCCGTTTTTCCCTTACCTGAACATAGGTAGATAATCACTGTGGTTTTAGACTATAACAATATTTACATACCAGGAGTATGTAAGTTATGGAGTAAGCACTTAAAATCACTTTTAAGCACAATGTATTTGATTTTAAACATGTTCTTAAGCACCCTTTAAGTTAAGTGTGTACTAAAATGCTGTGTTAGGTCACAGTGCCCTGCTGAATAAGGTCAGACCCTGGGAAGGGTCAAAAGGGACAAAACTCTCCCTGCAAAACCTGCATTTCTGTCCAGACATCTTCATGCTGGCTGTGGGTCTCACACCAGACACTACAACTGAGTGCCATCATGCCCTTCACTATTTGCAGGAGGAAAAATGTAACGGAAAACCAGAACAATAGTAAGAAAATATCTTTGGGAAGTGATCTGCTCTTTATAGTGCTTTTCAATTTTTACACAATACAAATATGTCATAGCATTTAAAACTCCAGTGTCACTAAGGTCACATTTGAAAGCATCTGCAGGTCATAATTTTTCCATGGGCATTGAGCGAGCAGCTTCTTGAACTGCAGATTTTTGCAGGAGTTGATGTACTGTCATTCTGAAAATCAGGCCTGCCATGTCTTAACATGGGAATAGAAAAAAATGTTGATAAGCCTATGAAAATTCTGGTTTTAGCACTTCCATTTTAAAAGGGTAACAGTGATATGGACTGTTGAGGTGGTATGAAGTTTAAATAGTCAACTTTTATTAGTCATTTCCCTTTTCAATAGTCAAACAACTGATAGTACACTGGTTGATAAACCACTGAAAATCATAGCCCAAATCTTTTTCAGCAGTCTTTTTTTATTCTTGAAGATTTACAAATTCACAGCCTCTTGTACTTAGAGTTATTTCAAAGGAGCTATAAAGCAGACTGATGAATATAATTTAACTGTGATTGGTGAAATTTCAAGAATGTTAAATCAGAATTGTATATAAGCCCTTGATTAAGAAATTAATCTTTTATAAGCATTTCCTTCATACTGAAACCCAAGCAGCCAGATCTGAGGCTTTCTTGTAAAGAAGCAATAGCTGACGAGAAAAAGTGTAAATTCCTGATTTTATCAGTAAATCCATGTGAGCAACCTTCTTTCCCAGCAGTTTTGAAATATTGGAGTGAAAAGAGTATGTTTAAATTCAAATTCTTATATACTTTTCTGCCTCTGTTTTTCTGCCTTTTACCTAGCTGCAGCTTCCTAATGAGTCTTTCATGCAAAATACTACACAAAATTCATGTAAAAAAAAAAAATGAAGACAGCAAAAGCTTCATGTTTTCACACTCTCACACAATTTACCCATTCACTGGTCTTAATACTGGATAAAATTAATGAGCAATTCTCGTGGCTACTTCTGAGCTAAGGTACCACTTTGGTACCAAATTAACAAACTTGGTTGAAATTAGTAGTAGACTTAGTTGTTATGAATATTCACAGGAACCTCTGGCTCAGCTTCTACCCAAAGAAACTGTGATCAATTTTTAGCTTTCAAAATGGAATATCTACTCGAGCAAAGAGCACCGAAAAAGAAAGAAATCTAAATGTACTTCAAACAAACTTTCAGTTACTTGAATGACAGTCAGATTTTGCTCCTCCTCTAGACCAGCAAGGCACACCTCCAGCAGCAGGCAGTTTCTGAGCCATCTTGGCACCAGTGAGGGCTCTCCAGCCCTTCTCGGATGTTGGAGCAGCTTCAAGACTTCATCTAATCTACATTTAGCTAAGATGTTTTGCCTTCTTTCAAGTCAGGATGCTCTTGTCTTGCTTCCTTCCGGTATTTCATCTCCCACAGTAACAGTGAAATATAATCGGGCCTGCTTTGCTTGTCCTAGAAGATGTATTCTGTGGATAGAGGACCCTTGTGGATAAAACACATCTTGCACAGCCACAGCTGCATAAGGGCTGATGTAAAGTACCCCTGCAAAGTGTAGCAAAGAAATACTTTGCTTATGGGATGTGTGTATTTCATAGAATCATAGAACAGTATTTCCTGTATTGATCTTTGGTATGCTTCTTCACAGGTTTCCTAAAATGTTTTCCATTGTTCTGCAATGTGAATGAAAATAAAAGCTATAAGATTTATATTATTTATTAGTCTGCCACCTAATTCTCACAACTGTGAAAAAGAGCTAGATTTCGTGGTAACAGGGAGGAAAGACCCACGGTGAATAATGATCAAATAAAATGGAAACCTGCAGTTCTCTCACCTTCTTCCCATCTCCAGCAACTGGTGCAGTCATGTTGCAGATGAGTATTCACAGTAATTCTGTCAGCCCAAAAGTCAAACTGGTCAAAGTCTGTTGCAAGTCACAACTTTTACATCTCCATTGTACCTTTTTGCATATTATTCCATTTCTGAGTGCTGTTGCAGCCATCAACAAACCCTCCCAAAAAAGAAAAATTCATCATAAGCAAGAGATAACATCAGATTTCACCCAGTCATCCCCTTAGTAAACTCTAAGTTTTTTGAGTCTGGGCTGGTAAAGTTTCATAACAGCTTTGTGCATTTGGTAAGAATTAACTTGATAGCATCTAAATATATTATGTTTGTTGTTTCTAAGTTTAGGACTTTAAATGAGCAGCTGATATAAAGGGAGAGCTGAGAAACTCAGAAATTATGCAATGAAACACTATAAAATTATTTTGTATTTTATTGTTTGTTTTCTCTCATTAAACATAATTTCAAATTCTTGAGACAGAATGAAAAAAAACATGTAGATGTGTCACTTCAGGACATGGTTTAGTGGTCATGATAGTGTTTAGTAGATGGTTGGACTTGATGATCTTGAAGGTTGTTTTCAACCTTAATGATCCTATGAAAAGGAGAATAACAATCAGAATATTTTAAGTGACAGTTTTACAAAACAAAACTTTTAAAAATCTTTAAATTACTTTACATCTATGTATACCTTTTCTACTGTTTATTTCTGTACAGTGTTGTCAAAGTTTTTCCCCATAAGCATATAATATACTGCTACAACTATAAATACACACAGAGAGTCTTGCAGTTGATAAGACTCTATAGACATAACTTAGAGTATAACCTGTCTTATAGATTGGAGGGTTAGTTCAATAGTGCATGATCAAATTATGTTACTGTCACAGATTTTTGCTTGAAAAAATTATAGAATAGAAAGGAACAGATTCCAGTGCCCTATAGCAATGTTTAGAAACAGCAGAAGATAATACCAAAATGCAAATCTTCCATGAAAAATTGATAGAGACACATACAGGTTGGTTGGTCTTCAGTCTGAGGTATTGGAAACCTAAATTTGGATTCAACTCTCTTATTTTTAATGAAGTTTATCTTAATATATTATAAAACATGTAATTTCCTGGTTTAAATGTTGAATGACTCAAAAAGGGGGAAAAAATTATGATAAAATCACAACATTCAATAGTGTTCTTTTTTTTCCTCCTTGAATTCTAAAATTCAGGGGGAAAAAATAATCAGATTTGTATTTAAGTGGGTCTTTGGTTTTTTTCTTTCTTTAGTTTTCTTTTATAAATCTCTCCTTCAAGTGTCTCCTTACAATCTCAATTATTCTAACAGATTAAATTCTGAAAATAATTGCCATAGCTGCATTTGGAAGGAGGAGTGTAGAGTGACATCCATCAGATAAAAAAATCTCCTGCTGGTGTGTGATAGACTGATGTAGAAAAACAAGGCTTGCTCTAGCAAAAATAACTATTTGAGCTTGCCTAAGAAATGGAAAATTATATTCCTATAGTTAGCTTTTAACCTGTCCTTTGTTTCATGAACCAGCCTAGGTTGTGAGCATCTTTTCCTTTGTGGTTTTGGGTCAATAACTGAAGGAATACTGCAGGATGCTCCTGAGCTCTAACAAAGTATGCTGCCCTGGTGGAGAGCTGGGACATGGGACTTGGCTGATGGCACAAAGCTCTCACCAGAACATTGACGGTGTGAAATAATTTTGTGACTCTGGATACAACTGTTCTCTGTGTTTTGGACAGAAATGCATTCATAATGTGATTTATTCACCACAAATGGAGCTGAATAGAGATATCCAAGCCATACCAGAACCCATAACTTTGAATTAGATGATTTGGGGCTAGGATAGGAAATGCTAAACATTTTCAATAGGAGAGCTTAATGCTGCTGTAAGGAACTGGTGTGGCAAAAATTGTGTCTTAAATACCACCAGTCTTTGTGACTTTTAAGTCACAGCTCTGGTGAGAGAGGAACATAGTGGCAACTAAGATACAGGTAGGAATCACAGTAAACAATGCAAGATTGGTTACATGCAGCAGTGTCAGATAAAAATAGAAGGGGACTCAGAAAGGCGTAGGGTGGAGACACTTGAGATACCATTATTGCTAGATAACAAATAATGAAAAAATAACATTTTTAATAGGCCTTCTGTTTGATAACTAAGTAAACTCTCTGCTTGTTGTAATGGGATAATCAAGGGATAGCAGATAAGTGCTTTTTTGCCTAAATTAGAAAATATATAGTTCTGCATTTCCTTTCTTTTCTACCTGTAATGTAATGCAAACGTCAGGAATGCAAACAGTAGTCATCACCTTTGTGTAACTGTGATTGCCTTGTGTTTCTGGTTTTTGGTATTGTAAGACCAACAGAACTTGGTCTCTTGCTATAAATTCACGTGGATTATGCCTCTGGAGATTGTTTGATTTCTGAATCAGCAAGAGACCGGATTTTTTTCTTTTCTTTGCATTGTGGCAGTTAAAAATAACCCTGCAGACACCTCCTTACTTCCTTATAAAATACTATGAGGAGGTGGCAGAGGAAAGATTATTAAATTCAAATGAAAGAAGAGGACAGAAGAGGAAAACACTCTGTTTAGAGGTTAGGATTTTCACCTGGGAAGAGTGGAAAAACTCCATCCATTTTTTTCCCATACTCTTGCATAGACATTTCACAATCGGATGCAACCTCTCAGTGCTTGTTTGCTGAAGGAAGTTAGGTTTGAGGGGTCTGGAGGGAGCACTCGTTCTATACTGCTACTATAGCAGTAATAAAAAAGTGTTCCTTGTATCATCAGCTCTGCTGTAGTGGCAGCAACATGCCTGTGGACAGTGCCTATGTGCCTGTCAGTAGGTTTGACTGGAGTTCAGGTATTTGGCTACTGGTCAGGACAGATGTTAATAACACTACAGGTCTTCACTCTGCTAGTCCCACAGTTCCTGATTATTCTCTTAAGGAGGGAAGTCATTGTTGAAAGGACTGCAATCCTTACTTTTTTAAAGACGCCTTCACTGCCACACCTGGGCATCTGCTGGGGTCATTGCCTCAGTTTTCCAGCCTGTAAAATTGAAATATTTCCTTTTGGAATTGTATACTGTTAAGTATTATTTGTGTGCA
The DNA here is from genome assembly GCA_013399075.1 of Chloroceryle aenea. Taxonomy (NCBI): domain Eukaryota; kingdom Metazoa; phylum Chordata; class Aves; order Coraciiformes; family Cerylidae; genus Chloroceryle; species Chloroceryle aenea. The sequence continues at coordinate 196,882 of VWZY01000545.1, forward strand.
AGGACCTGAAAAGTGGGAGTGTTTTGTATGAACTAGAGCTGCTCTTTTGTGTTTGTTTTGTTTGTATATCAAGCATATCAGTAAACACAGTTTAGAGAGCAAACATTTGATAGCATATTGTGTTGCATAAAAAACCTCATAGGTGCCTAGGTACACGCAGATGTGAAAGAATGAACATTTTAAATAACAGGGGAAAACTTTCTGTTCAGAAATACCATCACCCTTACATACAATTTTATATACATGCATGTTGCCACATTCTCTTTCAACTAACCTTTGTGTGAGAGAAACTTTTGCTGATGTCAAATGATCAAGAGGACATTAGCAGCTGATTTTGGTGCCTGTCGGGTGCTGTTGGGTACGTCTCCCCACCACCAGGCTGGCTTCCCTCACTACTGACACTGACCTTGCAAACAGCTCCGACAAAGGTCGGAATGGATTCATTGATCAGCCAGGCCAAGCATATGACAGTCTGTGCCTTAATTGAATCCCAAAAGGGGGCAGACTGGGTTTTTATTACAGAGGCCAGACGATAGCACTCATTAAAAGCTCCACAGACTGTGTGGTTTACTAATTAGTTTATTATACAGACACCTTGACGATGGGCAAAGTTGTCATTTTGCCCTTTATCGCACAGGGGATGTTGTTAAAAGTTTAATCAGCTAACACTGACCAACTTAGCTTGGCAGGCTGTGGACAGTCATTACCGAGGTCACCCCTGCTGTAGCAATTCTGACAGGGTCACAGCATGAATCTCCAATAAAAAGCACATTACATAAGGTAAGAATGCACCTGAAAGGGAACCAGGAAAAGAGATGTGCTCAGTGGGAAGTAGGAAACAGATGGACTGTTAGGACAAGTGAAGCCTGTTATGGTTTCTCTTTGCTTACATTGTTTAACATATGCTTTTTGGAAATAACGGGAGCTCTGAGCTATTGCTGTGATATGTTTATTAGAACACGAGATAGCCTGAACCAAGTGGTGTGTGAACAGGCATTAAGTATTTCTGCTTTTGAGAAAGCAGAGATGATTTCATGAGTTAAGCAATGCCCAGCGCCCAGGTAATGGATTGGTCAGAGCCGTCAGAGAACTTGCGCTGGGAAAACTGAAGAGTGAGACATCACAAATTTTTGCCTTATGTTGCTTTTCTTTCCAACATACTCTGGGTAATTTTGTAATGTACCTTAGCATTTTTGTTCCCTTCAGCTGTGGGCAAGTGTTACAGCTTAGAGAAACTTTGCATAAGGTTTCTTTCACATAGTTTTACTGCAGTGACACCTGGAAGTCTGAGCAGAGTTCAGGGCCTGTTAATACTCAGTCTTACAGAAAAAAAATGCACCCTGTATCAGCTCCATATCAGAAGACATAAGTATAACCCGATATGTCAGATTAAGGCTGCTGTAAAAACTGAGGCAAAATGACAAAGGTCCTTGATCTTCTTTTCAGAGTCTCATTGACTAAACTGTACTGCAACTTGATCTATTTCTTAGGAAACCAGCTTAAAAGAATAATAGCTTCATCTATCAGTCACACCTATGAGTCAACTTCAGTCAAACTGAAACTGGATATGGACCTCAGTTCCTTGGAGCCTTCTAGTAGTTGGTAGTTTCCACAAATGCTGGCAGAAGAGTATTTCCTTGAGGGAAAGTCAGGGAAAGCAGAAGTGAACCCTGATATTTGGTCAGAGTGGGCTGGCAAATCAATTGGTCAGCATGCCTAATATACCAGATCAGCCATGGCAGGTGCTGTGTGTGTCTTGCTGATCCACAAAGAAACTCACGTAGGGGACACAAAGTGGATGGAGAATCTGAGACAGAAGGGTATTTGAGAGCAGGCTGGGGAAACATGATCACTTCACAGGGAGGAACTGGTGAAGTGGAATGTCATGGGCAAGTGAGTTTAGAACAAGGTTTTAAGAGAGAGACTGAAAAAAAAAATAATTAATTGAGGTTGGTATCTCTAGAGGATATGGGACAAAATTCCAGGTAAAATGAGACTGTTAGCTGCAGCACATGGAACAAATAATTTCTTCAGGTGTAGGGCAGTGTGACATGACAAGAAAATCACTTTCCAGTCCTCAAAAAGGGTCATGACATAAACAAAGTAGAGACGATCCCCCAAGGAATCTTCTGAGCCTGTTTTTCAGTTTACAGGGATGGGAGTACACCATCATGTCATCTAGAACCTGGAAATGGCTGCACCTGAATGCACACACTGCTGGAATTATCAGCAAAGAAAGATACCCATAATACTGAGTCACAGTTACAGCTTGTGATAGCAAAAATACTTGTCAAACTGGAAGCTTTTAGTAAGTGTGGTGACTTTTTTATCCTGACAAAGTATTAGGATATTTATTCTTGGCTCCAAGTTATTTTGTCCTAAATGAACTGGACATGAGTGCATTTTGGCATTGCCACAAATCATCATCTGTAGGCTTTGTTTGAGATCTGGGCTAGGGTCTCTCAAATATGAATCACAGCCAGCAGCTATAATTCCAGAATATCAGTTCAGAAAACAGATAAAAGGCAGGGAAGTTCATATACATGAAAATCTCATGCTGTTCTGGAGCTGAGATATAGAGATTGGCCGAGAAGGCTGGTGTCACCATCATATTCACCAGTGAATTATTATGGGGATTCAGGAAAGTAGAGCATAACCTGGTGTACTGCAGTATATAAGATTCATTTTCATCTGAACATTAGCATAAGGTGAAGTGGCAAAAAATTTGTACTTTTCATACAGAGTAAAGATCCATGAGTGTGAACTTACCATACGTCCTGAGCACAGCATGTTGTGTGGTGTGCAACAAAGAGAATGTGAGAGCAAGCCAACTCCGTGACAAAACACAACAGCTGCACCTCTACCCACAGCAATGTTATCTGAATGCTTAGGACAAGAACAGAAAAAGAATACTGGACAGCCCCTTGACTCGCTTTCATCAGCACAGTTCCCTTTTAATTTTTATGTGCTGAGTATTAGCCCTGCCTTTATTTGAAATGTGGAGCCATTCATTTTACCCACAGAGGAGAAACTGGTGAGAGTGTATCGCTACACCATGGCCAGCAACAGGTCATGTAAAATGGAGGTACCATTGCTAGTTAACATGTCTTGGTAGTCACCCCAGGAGTCTTCTCACAGTGACAGATTGCTCTGTTACAACCATACAGGCAAATGCTCCATCATTAACTCACTTTTAAAAAAGCTGCCTTAACTGTGAAACTAAAAGACTCCAACTTTTCCTTTTGCTGTAGCTCCCTCAGGCAATGAAGGAATTTGCGATGTGTGTCAATGAGACATTTGAAATCTCACACATTTAAATCATCCCGACTTCAACAGCATTTTAAATACACTGGAACTAGCAGCATTTCTAAATTCAAACACTTACCCTCTTCCTTCCCACAAGCTTGCTCCTATGAGCCTCAAAGGCAGGAGAAAATGTTATTATGTGAACAAAGCATCTCTCTGTAACGGAATTAAATATAAATCCATTTAAAAAAGAGATAATATAATAATTAATACTTTGTACTACTATATTACCTTCCTATTGCAGACTAAGGGTATTAATTCAGCCTTAGCCCACCATTTCTCTTCTCATTTTATAAATAGAAAAATTGAGACACCAAGGGACAAAGTGATTTAACTGAAGGCACAAGGCAAATCATTATCAGTGTAGTCGTAAGATCCTGGAAATGTGTTTCTGAGGTGAATTCACTGTTCTTGCCTCAACCTTACTGCAAAGCAAAAGTACAGTATGAAAAAGGTGCCACCAAACAGTGTTACCTGAAAGTAGAAATACAAATGAGTACAATGAAAAACAACAGTGAATTCTCAGTTCCCAAATCTCTGCTTCTGAAAGACATACAGCTCAGTGGAAAGCAAGCTTCCAGTATTGTGGCCATGATTTCAAGAAAGCTACATTCAGTGGTAGGAAAATTAACAGTAACTTCACCGCATCATGTGTGGCATTTCTCGGTGTACGTGAAGAAAATCTCATAATCCTGTCCCCCAGCCTTTCACCATGCAAGCCAGTGAGGAGTCCCCATTAAGTTCAGCAGTGTGAGACTGCAATTAAGCAGCGATTAAGAGTCACACAATGCAGCCCCACTGGAGGGATGAGCTGTGTTCTGGCTAACATGATCGGCAAACAAACTCCTTTGAAGTGCTTAGACATAGTGCATTAGAAAAAGTACCCGGCGTGAGGAATTACTGTGCTGCCCTCACGCAGACATGTATCCAGGCTTCACTCAGCCCTGTAGATGGATGGACCTGTTTATCCTCCAGAGGGATTCTACATGGCACCAGCAGGCTGCCCACAATGCAAAATCAGGCCTTTAATGATTGCTTGTGAGAACTCAGAACGACAAAGCATTTCATTAATCGTCCATTCCTAATCAGGCTCTTAATAGATCTATAAATGAATAAATACCCTAAGGAAATCGCTGCTTTAAAAAGGGAAGAAATTGGGTACCACTTTGAATATTGGCAGACACAAGAGTTGCCTTTTAACTCTGGAGTCATTCAACTTTTGTTGGAGTGTTACATAAAAGCTTTTAATTTACCGAGTACCTTTTTGTGAGTCAAGGGGATCATTTGTGACTAATGAAGAGCAAAGAACATTTTAATAATAGTGACAACTGGCTTTGATATTAATATTGTCTCCAAAAAAGTCTCTTTTGAAGTCTCTGAGATTAGGAAAACCCTTTATATTTTATCCAACCGTGTTAATAAAATTGCCTTGCCTACATAATGCTCTCTCGAAAGCAAAAGTAATTTTCCCCCATTTAGTTCCCTGTGCTATCCTTTCGATATTTTTATATAATTTTTTTCTCACTTGTCATTTTTATGTTCATCAACATTTCTAATTTTTTTTATTAGTTTTCAGAAATCATATTTAAATGAAAACCCAAGTGTAATGCTCTATTTCTTACAAGAACTTGAACATATCTCATACCTTTAAAAATGGAAGCCTTTTTGTATGTCATAGTTATTTCTTGAGGCTTTTTTAGGGGGGAAGTAGGATAATGTTTATGACCATTCAGTGTTTCTTAAAACTTCTGGAATCTATTAAAGGATCAAAAATGACAGGTCACCCAGTAACAATACTGTTAGGTGAAGATCCTTTCACACATTTACCTAGGCAAGGAGATTTAGCTGATATCCAGAAAATAAAAAGAAGATAGAATGTTGATGAAAATGCATGATCAATTTAAACAAGACAACCTCATTAGAAATATTCTGAGGATCAGAATGAAAACCAAAATTAATACAGGACCTTTATCCTCCTAAGACAATAGCATACTGTCCCTGTGTGGTAATGCACATGATATTTCCACACCCAGTGGTAAGCTTTATAGTTCCTTACCACTTCTCATTTATTGTTTCCAAGATGAATTGCAAACCCAGCATCCCAGTTATGGTTTCTGTAAATGCAAGGAATGGCACTGAATGAGTTTCTGAATTTTGCCTCAAATTCTTCCTCCATTTCCAACAGTAGTTTTTTTTCTCATCTTTTTCATAAAAAAACATTGTACAGTACCCCCATGTCTTTCAGTACATGCCATGCTCTCCCCAGAGAGAGCTGCATTTGAATGGTGTCTATAACATAAGCAGGTGCTTTTTCTTGTGGGAGTGTTCAACTGAAGCCTTTTTCAGGAAGTTACAGTTTGGTAGGAAGTATGATGGAAGAGAAGGGAAACATTAATTCTCTTCTAGGTCTGTTCTGTGAAAAGTACCATATAGATGTTACCTATATATGCCAGACCCTGAGATCTTGTAATCTATCCAGATGGACATGGCAATGACCACAACTGAAAGTAAGTTACTTCTCTTTTGCTTTTGAGTTCTGAATCCCTAAAAACTTTATTACATCTTACGGTCTTGTTAAAATCATAGTGAAAGAAGACATATTGCTGAACTGATAGACATCAATATTTACTTCCACTGAAGGGGAACTGCTACAAATGACTGATGTGAAAAAAAGTGTCTAAATTCTATCCTTACATAGGATCTCATTTTTGAAATGAAACATTACTCAATTGTCCAGTAGTTTTTAGAGAGGGTTACAAGTTAAAGCAATGCACTTGCTTAAGAATCTTGTTGAATCAGGACTGCATGTGATGTATTGCAAGTTATGAATCATTGGAAGCATAAACCAGAAAAATTTCTTTTTCTTCAGTTTCTTTCCTACTGCCCATGATGTATTCCCTCCAGCACTTCCTTAATTAGGGAAGTTAAGACTGTAATTCATCTCCAGTTGTTTCCTCCAAGCAGCAGCAGCAGTAGGCACATTAGCATAGACTGAGCTCCAGACGTTTTGCCATGTGTTCTAATCCTACTTAGCAAGCTCTCACCAGTCCCAAAAAGCAATGCTATTGCTCTTGGAGAGAAAATAATATACAACACGGGTAGCAGTCTACTCAGGGTGCAAACACAGAGCTAAATAAACCTACAATCTTGTGCAGATTTCTGAAGATACGGTGTGTCCTTCATATGTTAAATACAGTCCAGCTGTGTTATACTCAGTGAGGGACAGAAGATTGTGAACCATATTCTCTTCTTGGGGAGCCCTCCATAGCACATGTTTTAGGTAGTTCTGACTAAAACCATTTTCCTATTTTGATTTTAACTATAGAAACAGGGGAGACTGCAAATTTAGTACCACATTTAACCAGAAACTCCAGGCATGTGATAAATATGTGTAATTTTGACACAGAGAGAAGTTTGCTATAGGGCAACTAAATGTAGACCTACAGCTAATATTTATGGGCCAGGTTTCTAACAAAGGGATAATAGGTCTAGACTGCTGACTCAGCCTTCCCTATCTATCCAGGAATGCTGTCACTAGAGTAAAGATAACCGAGAAGGTTACAAGGGGCCACAGAGGCCCCTGTGATGTGCAAGAGGCAGAGTGCCCACAGAGACTCATTCACTTCCACTGCACCTCAAAGTGGGAGGAAGAATGGACCTTGGCAAGTGTTCGTTCAGATGAAGAAACCTTTTATGGGAGTTTCTATAATGCTTCATTTTGAATGACTATGTGGTAACTAGAGCTGGATGACTGTATAATAAGGCTCTCTGGCTCTCTGACAGAAACTTTCATAAAGGAAGAAGTTACTGATGAAAGTGAATGGGATTTTGTATGTGTGTGTTTCTTGTGCAGCTTGAGGTTTCATCTGGATTTCAGTGCCTGTAGAATGAGGGACAACAGGGGAGCAGGCCACAAACCTTAACTCCCTGTGCTCTCTTCCTGAAAGTGAAAGAAGAGCATCAAAGGGAATGAGAGTGACAGACTCTCTAACTGAAAGGCATTGTATATTCTTGCTTTAGGTCACAGCCATGGTTTGCATCACAGAGCAAAGTCTGTCTAATTTAACATTTATGAACTCCTCGTTTCCAGGGTGCAGTCTTAAGTGGGCTTGAAAACTTAGGGTGTTAATGCAGAGTTACAGTTATGGGATTTTATTTGGTTTTTACTTTTGGCAAATCTAAAATTTTCCATTTATGCCCAAGTGTTGAATGACTCCTTTGTTATGGATCCTTTCCCTCTTCCTTAACCTCTTCTCTTTGCTCATCATCCTGAAAAAGTAAAGACCCTACCATGTCACCAAGATTATGTCAACATTTTTACATGCATACATCCTATGTTCATAAAGTATACTAAAACATTACAACCAGTGAAGGAAGCATGTATAGCTGTTCCCACCAAATTCAATGGAGAACCTTGCCCAACTGATGGTTCTGCCTTCGTGTTAAATTCACTTTTGCATAGGGCTCAGTAAAAGAGAAAGTGAAAAAAAGAAATGCACGTAAAATATTTCTTATTACGGAGAGGGAACAACCTGTCAGGGAACTATGATTACCGTATATACACCCCTAAGAAAAAGTATAAGCTAGTTTTTTTCTGAGATTTTAATAATTTTACAGATGTTGAAAGTTTGTGGCTTTTTTAAATAGCTTTCAAGCTATTTCATCTTGATAATCTGATTTTTCAAGTGCTCATTCTGCAATTTGTTATATATATATTTATCTATATGTGTACCCACACCATAATCGTGCCGTCTCAGTTATAAGAGCAAACAGGCTCACTTGAGTAAGTGCTCACATTTGCAATGCAATTGTGAACGGGTGTACTGCGAACAACTAAACTGGTGTTCTACTACTGTGTTCCAGTACCAGGCTTCAGCAACAAGGTGTCATCTTTGAAATGCAAAATATCTTTTTTTGTCTTACACAGTGACAAAACAGGAAGATCAAATGCACAAAGCTTTTTATAATCAGCTGACAGGATGATTTGAAGGATAGGACTGATGTTAATAGAGAAGGCAATAAAGTAAGCCCCATGGCTTCTGTTAAGTTGTTGGGGTATGTTTTTGGATAGATTCTGCTAATTTTGATTCTGCCCCATCAGTCCCCTCATTAACTACTAGACTGGCTAAAAGATGATGTTGAAATTCCCAAGGAGTTTTTGCTCTATCCTTCACTAAAAGAAAATAATTCACCTCTCCAGCACAAAGAAATAAGAGATTCATATAAGCAAATAATAAATTAGAGATCACTTTGACAAACATGAACTTCTCTTATTATTTCTATGTGAGCTGAAATAATCCAGATGAATAGGAAAATGAGAGAATGATTGGAAACCTAAAATGCAGGAAATAGGTAAATGTAGTATCTGATTTTTAAACAGGGGAGAACTGTAGATAAAGGAATTGTAGGCCAAATAGATAAGGTACAATACTCAACCCACCTGTAAGCAAAGGATGTAAAAGTGATAAGTAACAACTGACAGATACATCAGACTGAGAATCTGTCAAACCAATCACGTTTCCTTCAATGGTACAGTAACAGGATTCATGGAATGAAGTAGTTGTGAGTCACCGTCAGATTCTGACATGATTTGAAAGACGTTACCATAAATAAACCAAGAAAAAGCATACTGGGTAAGTACTGTAAGCACATCAGGTCAGAAAATGGAATTTAAAAAGTTATAAATGCGTTTCTGTTAAACGGGAGCAATGTAGAAAAGTAGGAGTGCAGTCATACCTTGTCCTGGCCTGGCTTTGGCATTATTCCTCATTTTTAGTAATGAAGGGTGGAACTGAGCATATGTAATAATTTTTTTTTTTTTTTTTTAAATTCTACCCAAGTGAGATGAGTTACAGGCACCTTGGAAGACAGGATTAGAATTCAAAACAGTCTCAACAAATTAGAATGGTAGAGTGGAAAAATAACAGATGGTTTAATAAGGACCGGACCATGGTGCTGTGCTTATTTTGATTCTTCCTGATTAAACTCGTAACTTCTGCACAAATATAAGATGAGGGAGGGCCACCCTTATGATGCAGCAGATTATCCAGAAATGGTTTGGGGGTTTTAAAGTATAATAATCTGTACATAAATCAATAATTTTAACCACTTGCAGTAGGATGTATAAAAAGAAGTGTCACATATAAATCATGGCAAGTAATCTTTTCAATCTTCTGGTAAAGCCCTCAACTCTTATCTCCTGTTCAGGTTACTACATTTTAAGAGAGATGTGAAGAAATCAGGAGCAGTCCAGTCACAAGTGACAAAAATGATCAAAGACCTATATAAAAATGTCTTATAAGCAAAAATTGTGAGGACTGGGCTTGTTTAGTCTGAAGATCAGTAAACTGAGGGGAGATGTAGTAACAGTTTTCAGATTAGTTGATCCTTGTGAAGTGAATGGCAATAAGGAAATTTCAATGTACAGTGAAGGTAGGAGGGAGAGCATGTTCTGTGGAGTATCAGGGTCCCTTTCTGATGATTTTTCATCTGCTCTCAGACGAAGGAAAGCATTTCCTCCCACTTTCTACCTCTGTCCTTTCTAAATTAAAATTATTCAGTAGATTTAAGTTCTGCAGCCTAAGTAAATATTTAGGCAAATGCTGCATGTAAAACTTAAAAAAAAAAAAAAAAGCCCGATCTCTGTTCATTAGTGATTTAAGGATATGACTGAATTCAAGCCATTCAAACACTTTAACTATTCAAGGGATTGAAGTTAGGTGCTGTTTGTTACATCTTTCTGAACTTAATCTGAGTTTAGACCAGTATATGTGTACTTTGCCAACTCAGTTCTTCTATTGCATATGAATTTATACATATGAATTTATACATATACATAGAAAATTGATACAGGTGAACAGAGGTCTCAAATTTCTGAACATAAACATTATAGACCTTCATCTCTTCCCCTCTTTCCTTTGCCAGCAGGGGGTCTATGCATCAACAATTTGTGTTCTGACCTTATAGTTTGAAAGGTATTGAGTGCCTTAGCCTCCAGTATTGAAATGATTGCATGTCTGTTGCTGACTCAGAAGGAAACAAGGTTAAGCCTGTAAATAGCAACATTATTGAAAATCACTTTTTTAACTGCAATTTCCTGCTCAACACTGAGGCTCGTTTTATCAAACCTCTCCCCTAAAATCATGTGTGAGGACTTGTATACACACACAGCTATTAACCTGCTGCTAGAAAAGCTGTCAGCTTTGCCCACGTTTTTGGGTGGACAGTTTTGAACATGTAGCTATTAAAACAGTGATTTTTCTGTTACTCTGCAGTCCAGGGAGTGACTACAGCCCAGACCCACACTGACACTGCACACCCGTGGGTGCCCGCAGTTGCAGCGACCTTGGTTTTCAGTGGAAACCCACACAAATATGTCACTGCTGTTAATCCATTCCTCCTTCACTGAGATGGGTGAATGGGTGTAGAAGAGACACTGCATCCTAAGCATAAAGAAATGTGTGGAATATCTGTTCTTGAAAAGCTACAGGCAAACTGATGGTCAAAAGGTGGCATCTGACGGTAGACCATGACAAGCTAAACTCTGAATAGGGTGTGCAAGGTAGTGGGCAGGTGCATGAATCCCTTCAAGAGTAACGCC
>VWZY01000548.1:0-109084 GCA_013399075.1 Chloroceryle aenea
GCATCTCTCTTGTGAGGAAAGACGGAGACACCTCTGTCTGTTTAGTCTCAAGAAGAGATGACTGAGAGGGGATCTTCTCAGTGCTTACCAAAAGCTAAAGGGTGGGTGTCAAGAGGATGAGACCAGACTCTTTTCCATGGTGCCCAGTGATCGGACAGGGGCCAATGGTCACAAACTGGAACTTGGGAAGTTCCACTCCAACATAAGGAAAAACTACTGTGAGGGTGATGGAGCACTGTAACAGGCTTCCAAGGAGGTTGAGGTCTCCTTATCTGGAGACTTTCAAAACCCACTGGGACACGTTCCTTTACAACCTGCTCTAGGTGAACCTGCTTTGGCAGGGGGGATGGATTGAATGATCTCCAGAGGTCTCTTCCAACCCATACCTTTCTGTGATTCTGTAAGTCCACTATCTGAAGAGCCTGTCCACCCCATTACAGGTCACTGCCACCCTCCCACATGAATAGGTGGAAAATTCTGGGACTTACCAGAGTCTTTCAGCTGCCCCTGCCCAGGACAGACACTATGTGGAGGGAAAGATGCCCACATCACTTTCCTAGGTGACAACTCCCCCCTGGCAGCAGGGAGGAAACCACAAACAAAGTGTGACTGTCACAGCTGGGCTCCTGTGCTGGTGCTGAGTCAGCACAGCTGTGTGCTCCCCCACCTCCCCAGATACAGTCCAGCTGTAGGAATAAAGCATCCCAGAGTCACTACCATGGAAATGTGCAGCTGCAGTAAACAGCCGTTGTGTTTCTTTCCCAAGAACTCTTAGAGAAGCCCTTCAAAGGGTGTAAGGCATTTGGTAAGTGTCATGAACAGTCTGAATTTGCAATATCTCCTCCCATATTTCGCTGCATGACCAAGTTCTTTTAAATAAATTAAATATTGACACATTATTTTTGTTACAAAGTGTAGTAAAAGAAACCAGTTTTACTGCAACCTGTAGGTTTCTCATACTACTAGGAAGAAAATAACTTAGCTTCTCAGTCTTTAGTGTGTAAAAACACCTCAAAAGAAACACTCAAAATACCTAAAGTAGATCAATCCAATTGCATCCTCTTCAACAACTGGATCCCTCATGCAACTGGTGCATAATTTATGTGGCATGATGTGCATAAATTGTTATATGTGGACCACAGAAGAATAAGTGTGAAAATATTTCTGTACTATTTTCAGGTGGAATAAACTTAAATAAAAGATATTTAAACAAAAATAATCCCAAAAATCCATATATATATCTCCAGTTATAATCTCTCTGCCCAAGGCTGCTCCCCCATTCCCATAACATGAAGATACAGCAGACATTTAAATCCTGCCTGTAGCAGCCTGGAGGGAGAATAGTTGAACATCCTCATAGCCTCAGACCCTCTGTTGTACTTGCTGTATTTCCTCCAACTTCTCTCACAACATCCTTGCTGTCAGGACAACCTGAAGAGCCACTCATACCTGTGCAGACAGTCCCTAACTCAGGCACAGGGGTCAATGTGCTTGTGCTACACTCAGGTCTCAGCTACCCTATTTCAGCTCCTCCTGGAGATGTCCACTGAGGTCAGTCATAGTCCTTACAGGGACTAATGTGGACAAAGAGACTGTGAAATTTCAGAGTAGATGTCTGCTAAGGGACAGCTAAGGTGGAAGGGGCTTTGTTTGGGAGTACTATACATGACATATCGGTGAGAACAGGAGATCATTAGCCGGGTTGATGCAAAGACATTGCGTGATACTGGTTTGGACATGGCATCTCACATGGTCCATAAGGAGGATGAGGGAGCGTAGCACAGGGAGAGCAGGTAAAGTGTTAAAAAGGCAGTGAGTACAGAGTCACAAGCATCTGAGGTTTTTCACATGTGCAGAGAAGTTTGGAACCCAAACTTGGATTGTATTTTGTTTCACAGAGCATCTACAGTTGTGCACTGACTCTTCTCAGTGGTTAATCACTTTGGGATCAGGAGCAGAGTTATGTGCCACATGCCTAATCCAGGAGTTGCAGCTAAAGTGGCAGAAATAACAGATCTACCCAGCAGAGAGCAAGGCTGATGTGAAATTATACGTGAGCTCCCACTGGGATGAGGCTGGGAAGGCCGAGGAGGGGGATCACATTCTTCTGATGTTCTGCGACAAGATTATCTTGTATAAACAGTCACTTGAAATTCATCTCTGCATGTTATCACAGCTAGTCTTGTCAGAAGTGGTGTCTGAACCAGCACAGTGATATTATACAGGACTTTCACATTTTCACAGTTCCAAAAAGTCCCCTCTCAAACAAGACCCACTCCCTAACACATTAAGATTGTAGTTGCAGTAAACTAATAAAAAAACTGAAACAAAACTTCCCAAACTGCTGCTGCCTTGTAAACAGAATTTCCCAGAGCTACCTATGAGCATCATGGCTGGAAAAAATGATAGCTTTTGCTTCTCAGTATGGTGCTAAAGAGAAAGAAAGCTGGTTTCTGGGCCACAGCTCAGAGCAGGGACATGCTTTCTGGGAATGGTCCATCTGTTCTCACCTCCCCTGTTCAGAGGAAAGCCCTCACTTCTCTAATGTGCTTCAGCCTGACTGGTGTCTTTATCTTTCTTAAAATGAGCTTCTCTTTTTGTTTCATGAAAATGGAAACTTTAAATTATTTTATTTTTTAAATATTCAGAATAACACAGTGAACAGATTAAATGTCTCAGGAAAGACAACGCGGTCTCTTGGACAACACATCTTCCTACTCACAATGTCGGAGCACATTGTTAACAGCAGAAGCATAGCAAAATGGTTTGACACACACAGAGGAAAAAAAAAATCAACTTGCAGTCAAATATAGCACTGACATCACTACAACTAGAAGCAAATACTTTTCAAAGAGTTGCTTATCTTTTTTCAAAAGCTTGGTTAAGATCATCAGCTATTGAATCCTAAGCTTGTGTAAGACAGCTAGGAGGGTTGTTATATTGCAGGATATATATTGCAGATTGTTATACCTGGAGGAAAACAAAACAACTGAAAAATCTCATGACATATGAACTGTCTTACCAACAAGGAATTAGAACCTAGAATAATTTTTATCCTTAGCTGTAATGTGAATTGGAGAAAGAAATAAAACACTTACAAGAAGTATACTGTTAAAGTAATATGTTACTACAGTATCATCATCTAACATCATTTTTACAACCTGTAAACCTATGATAATCAGAAAACCCTCCTGATGGAGCTGATAGAGGTCATCAATGAACAGAAGTGGGTGCTTGTCTGTATACAAAGACACAAACCAAAAACACTTCTCCTTTTCCTTCCCTTGTCAAATTTAAAGTGTTAACAGCCTTCTTGACTTTGCAATATCTTTTCTCCAAAGAAAAGCTTCTTTAGATTTACATACACATTAGCTTAATATTGCTCTATGACTACTAAACCGTTTTCACCACTGATTATATACAAATATGTTTAACTCTCCCTTTGTATTTCTTTGAAATCAGCAAAATGGAAACTGAAAATTACTCCTTTCTATTCACTTTATGTTGAAACTGCTCTTTTTTTTTCTTTTTTCTTCAGAGCACAAGGCTGTTCCCAAAACAGACAGAAGCTTTGGGGGAAATTTTCTGCATTTACTGAGACATGGTAGTGCTGACCAAAAAAATCAGGAGCAGAAGCAAAAGTCACTAATGCAAAATGGGGCAATGCATTATCAAATCTGAAGTCAAGCATCTCCTCAAGTGGTAGAAGTTGGGAAGAAGAGGCAGTGATAGAAGCATGTCAGTGCATTGTGGTTGCACTGACCTGAGCTGGTAAGAAACCAGAGGGAGATGAGAGATGTGAGGCTGTAAAAAGGCAGCAGGGCACACGTGATCACTTTCCTCTAGTCTGAGTACAGTCTCAAGGTGTTTGGTTACAGAAAAAAGGTGCCAAATCATCAGAGGGAACAGACTATGATGAGAGCCATAAATCTATTTAGATTAACTGAAATTTTCACCATTTGGCTTCAAGTAGAACTAAATATTTTTTCTTGCAACTAATCTGTTTTGACTCTATGAAAAACATTTTCATTGCAATAAAGTTATTAAAGTCTTAGCACTTACTGTTTTGTAGTTAATATAGGAACTTCTTTCTCCCTGCTTGCTAGTTTCTCTGCAATAAATTTCTTTACACAGGTCGGCTCCTTACTCCAGTTCTCTTATTACTTCATTTAAGAGAATAATTTATTTTAAACCCCAAACCAAACACAGGATTGAAGAGTAGAGGTTAAGAAATGGAATAAAAAGAAAACAGACCTTCACCTTTCATTATGCTTGTCTTAAGTATCTGCTTTATTAAACTTACTCAGTGTTTAAGTCTGGTTTATTAAAAACCACCAATGTTTAGCTTATGCTATTTTTAAAGCAGTCTGTACTGTGTAGTATTTAATAGACTGTCCAAAGCAGATGAGGGGGTTTTTGATTTTTTTTTTGAAAAGCAAACAAATTCAGAATGCTCCAAGATATCCATTTGTATAAAGCAGTTAACATTCATGTAACCTTGGCCAATGTCATAGAAAATTAATTTTATAAATCAAAATCTGAAATGTGTTTATTGCATCTAGTATGGCTACTCAGTAAAGATATAATCTGGTTCCCCATCAGAAATCTTAGCGCAGATTGATGCTTACATCAGTGTTTAACTGCACTCTGTCACTGTATGAAAACCTCTTTACATGGTCAAGATCACATAAAGAAGCACATGTAAGTAGTAACTTGATTTTCTATTCTCTTAAAATCTCAGCTGACATACCAAGAATCAGTTATAACCAGCTCAATTATTACCACTCAGTTCAATCAAGCAGAAATTTGGTAACGCTATAGATGAGAGCAGGACTGGTGTACAGTGAACAGCAAGTTTCAGCAGTAGCCACTGAGTTTAAAATGTTACTTCCCAGTCATTGTTCCTATGATGTTCACACGGAATGTTTCCAAAATAAGGGACATGATTTTGGCTGTCAAATGTTACTCAGTCTGCAGCAGCGCAATTGAAGCATCTCTACTGCATCATCTTTTTTAGAAACAGGGGACTGGGTATGACTCATGTGTATTGCTTATTTGGTATCATTTTCCCTTTTTTTCCATGTGTGACATGGTTTGGAAAGCTACAGCAAGAGATATAGGTTCTCAATCCAGCCAGGAATGTCCTGGTTTCTCTAGTTCTTATAAAAATAGGAAGACAAATTAACACATGATAAGAGCAGCTATATATGATGCAAAGAGCTCCAGTTAGCCAGCATCTATAACCCTAAAGACAATGGATAGCACAGGATAAATTTGTTTAAACACAGGGCATTTTGTGCTGTTTTAGATACTGTTAAGTTGTGACACTTCTGCTACCTGGTCAAAAATGCAGAGTAGCTTTTTAAATCAGTGCCCCTACCCAAGAGGTGGCTGGGTGGCCCCGTAGAGCAGCAGCAGCCCCACATGAAAACTGTATCTACAGAAGCCAGGCAGCTTCTCCAAGATAGCCTCTGAAACAACCTGACTGACACTTGGCTGCATTCAGCATCTCATGTCTATCAAGCAGGACTCCTTTGTCACACTGTAAACCCTTGCCAAGGCCAAAGGGCAACAGGTTTGGTGGGACATATCTGAGGAAACCTTCTACAGCCACCAGGAAGGGTCAGCCCTGCCTTCAGGGACAGCTGGGGGGACCTCACATGTGTATGTAAGGAATGCTGCCATGCATTGTCTTTTTATGTAATGAAGGCTTATGAATCACAGCTCACTGAAAGTCCACTTCCCTTCCCTGTAAAAATACATCAGTATTTTGCAAAAAACAAGCAAAAAGCCCCAAACTTTGTTCCATGTCAAAATGAAAAGTGGACATTTTAAAATTCCCAATAGATTTTTTGAGCAAACCCAAATTTCTGGACCTCACAAGTTGCCACATAGCAGAGCTGTTGTTGCCCTTCAGTCAGCTTTAATTATGAGCTAATTGGATGTGTTTTCATTTCAGACATTTCTGTGAATAGCCTTGAAGAACACAGCCATAGCCAAACTTCTTAATTTAAAAAGCTGCTCCTGCCTTTATGCTCAAACGTATTGCACATCCTTTTGGAATAGTCCCTAGAAAGCAGGTAAATAATTCAAAATTTGTAGCTCTCTAGCTTATCCCCAAATCTAATGTCTAGCACATTATAGAAATATCAGTGAAAGGAAATAAATGCAAGAGGGAGAAGTCATAAAAACAAAGCCCTATGGGGTTCCCATGTAAGGTCACCAGAAGAGTTTAGAGTGTTGTTTTTCTTCCTCCTAATAGAGGAGCCTAAATTTAATTTCTCTTTTCATTTTCTACTTTCCTCTGCTATTTTCATCTCAATCTCTGTCGTCGTCCTCCTCCTTTCTTCTCCTCCAGTTTGAAATTTCATTCCCAGACATATGTTTCTCATTGTGATCCACCTTCCATTTTTGGTCATACAGCAAAATGTGGTTTGAAGATCCAAGAAAGTCAGAGTGTGTTGACACAAGGACGTTGGATTCTAGGTTTTGTCAACACTAAGCTGAAGAGCTTTAGGCCTTGAATCAATTTTAGCCTCCTTGACCAAGGAAACCCTGCAGAGAGTCAGACTAAGATCAACGAGAACAGATTTTCAAGTGAGCAGAGCCATATAAGTATATCTTGCACAACAGGGGAGTGTTTTTTATTTGCTGTATGGTCTGCCCTTGCTCCAATATTAAATCCAAACACTACTCAATTTTGCTTGGCATGCAGCTCTTTGCAACAAACCCAGAACGTTTTCTTGTAGGTGATCTACAGTAATGAGAGCCTTAAGACAAATATGAATTTCAAACATGAGATGGCTTTTTTTTCTAGAAATTGAGATAAATAACAAACCCAAACAACTCCAAGGGCTCACAATGATCTATTCTGAAAGGAGCATGGCTGGCAAATGATGATGGAGAGTCACTCTCCTTCTCCAGATGACCTGGGGAGTTTCCTGTTAAAATTACCATGCTCCTAGATGTCTGGGCATGTTAAAGTAGGTCTACCAGCTAGAAGCTGAAAGTCCATCCCCTACCTTGTGATTCAAATGAAAATATGTGTATAAGGCTGGGGAATAGAAGAAGGTGTAAGGGAAGGAGAACTAAACTGCTGTTGACATTATTTGAAGTTTGCTTTAATTCATGCTCTGCCAGATAGCTGAAGATTAATCTCAAACTGTTTATTTTAATGTATCATATTTCTGACTTCCAGCTAGCTATCAGCTGGTGTAATATAAGCTTTAATTTTGGCACCACCAAGTCTTCACTGTGTTTACATTTTCACTCACACTTTCTTTGGTTTTATCATAAGCAGTTTCATGATTTAATGGCACTTACTTGCCTGAATAAGAACAGGTGAAGTTAATTTTTGGACATGGGAGAGAGACTTTTTGTAAACTACCTCTTTTCCACAAGTAGCTGTTTGCAACATCCAGGGGCTTGAAAGATTCTTTAGTTACCTGACCATTTCTGAGGGAAAGTGAAAATGAAACAGAGGATTGTCTGGTTTTAAATTCTGGATTAAGGATAGGGTTGATCTGATTAAATCTGAACAGTTTTAACCATTTTTGTAGCTTGGACTCCAAACTCCACATCAAAAATATCACACTTTAATTTAGCTCAAATAGAGATATATTATAATAGGGAAATAGGCAGGAAAACACTGGCAATATATAATCTTAGCAACAAGTAATGAAAACAGTTACTTTGCTGACTGAACAGAGTTATTCCAGTGCGATGCACTCTGCAAAAGAATTTGGGTTAATTAATTTGATCCAAATGTCTTGAAGCACTTAGAAATATTGCTTCTTTAAATCAGTGTACACCTCCATAGGCAGACACTGGAGCACTGTGGACTGCAGCAGCCCTTTGGAGCTGTGGCTGGGAAGAGCTCACTGCTGTGACCACATCAGTCACATAGTCAAGAGCTGCATTCCCATCTTCCCCAGGATGGGACTGGCTGCAGCACTCGAGTCTCTTCATCCTGCCAAAGGAAGAGCCCAACTCTTGACTAAATTTATAACTGCTGGTCTGGTTTTAGGATCTGTGGAAGGTTTCCAAGATGACATACTGGTGCGTTCAGATGCCTCCAGTAAGCAGCAGTGACACATCTAAGAGGAATTTTTATAAAATTTATGTTTATAAAGCTCAGGGACTCATGTTTTACACGAGACAAAGCAGTCTGAAGGTTCAGCCGGTCTGAGCAAGGCAATAATGCTGAATTGTCCTACACTACACTCCAAATATCACAACTCACAAAACACTAAGAAATTCACCCTGATTTTGGAGCACACTGGAGAAATTCAAACAGCAGCAATATATCTTGAAAATGCACAAGACAATGAAAATAAAGAAAATTTTTGCACCTACATCTACAGCTTTTATCCTCTTGGGACATGGAGAATTAACATAGAGCATCTGTAGGACAAAATTAAATGTGTAGGGGTAATGGAAATAGAGAATGAGAAATTATAAAGGCAGCAATAAAAAGAAAAGAATGGAAGACAATTCCTAGACCTCACACAGCCTCTGTTAAACAATGGGAAGAAAATCTTTCAGGAATTCCGTAAGACCTGAGAAGAAATAGAGGGACTGTTGGAACAAATGGCTGCTGGCTCAAGTTCCAGTGAATGACCTTGACTGTGCACATTAGAGCTAGCTGTTACATCAGGAACTGAAATAGAGAACAGACCATAAAAAACTCTGAACATTTCCTCCCATAAGATTCCTTTGTTATAGGGCTCTTTTGTAGCATTTAGTAATAATTTCCTCTCTGACTAATGTTCTTGCACAAATTATAATGCCATTACATTCTGATGTGAGCTTTTCCCTCATTTCTTAGTTAATCCATCTTTATAGAAGTTCTTCAGCTGCCAGCCAGCACCTAAAAGTTATTAATTTCAAGTGACTTTAATAGTGCATGGGAGCTGAGGAGAAGTTTAGCAAACTCTCAAAATACTTCGTTACCAACACTCGACAGAAATTATATTTGTCCATTCAGTTCCTTTTTCTTTGCTGGAAACCCTTCACCTGGATCTCTGCCATGGTTCATGGCTTTTGCAGCTTTGACAGGGAAGAATGGGTACATTGCCAATAGGAAGCATAGGAAAGATCAAGACTGAATCAGCTCTTTGCCCCCAGTTTGCATGGTAAGTCAATCTTAGGGGGACTGTTAAACCTCTCCTCCATTCCTTCCTGCACAAAATGTGAATTTTGATACACATACAGCAGAGTCAAAGAAGCCAGTCAAAGCAAGTGAGAGAAAGAGCTGCTCAAACTATTCCTGTGTGGCTGGCCACATTCTGCTATCAAAGGAAAGGTGTCCCAAGACAGCATGAGATTATTGTTCAATTATTGTTTCTGTTCTGATTGTCCAGAATATTGCTCACATTTTTTTCCTCCATACTCCAGTATGTCCATAAGCCCTAACACACCCTCTAAGTTATGATCTAGTGGTGCCAAAACTTTCACAAATTTATTATTCTCTCTCTCTTTCATTAAGACTGTGCTCAGTCTGATTAAAAAACTTGGCAAAAAATGTAACATGACTGATGCACCAGATAGACTAACTTTGGGAATTCATCTAGTACACAAAAGAGGGTAGAAAAATGTTTATAAAGCAAGTTCTAGGAAACTCAGGTTGAAGGAGGTACCAAAGTGCTTGTTTGGAATCATGTCTGAGATTTGCACTGTTTCTTCTAAATAATTCTAACACTACTGACAATGATGATGACAACAACAACAATAGTCAGAATCCTATTTGCTTTAGAGTATCTGGCAACCACGCAACTGACTCAAGAAGAAAGTTATCCCCATGTTCTGAGCAACCTTAGAGGAACCCTACAAATGTGAGCTTGCTCATCCTAAAGAATGTTTTCTGGTGAAGAGAATGTGTCATCCTTTTATAAGTTTTCAAGCTGATTATTCTGACTGGCTGTGAAAATCAGCATGATCTCTCTTTTCTTCTGTTTAGCTTTGTTCAAGTTTAACACAAACAGCTTAAATTCTATGCAGTTGCTGGAACAAAATATACTGCCAAGGACTGAAACTATTAAATCTTTTCTTTTATCTGTTCCTCATGAATATCACATGCTCAGACAAATTAGGTTGTTCGTAACAGTCTGAGCTTAATATTTTCCCTAATGAAAAGAAAATACTTCTGATAGCTTATGTGTAGATGCAACCCTCCACTGAGAATTTATAGCATTTTTTTGCAATGATGTTAATGAAATAGATTCAAAAAGATTGCAGCTGAATACTGGTAGTCTTGCAAGATGTATGCTTTTGCCATAATGCCATGTTTAGAAGCTTGCTCAGGATCTTCAAACCATTAAATGATGTATCTTCTTTTTAACAAATTAATTACACCAGGGTCAGTTTTGAGTGGCTGGGAGACCAGTTAAATTATACTATCAGCCACGTGTTGCTCACATAGTCATCCCAGGATTAACACTCTAAGTGGCAGAGGCACTAGTCCTTCCCCAGCAGGAGCCATTCCATTCATCATCTACACAAAATGAATAAAGCAATGCTCATGAGAAAGCATGGTATAGGAGAAAGCAAAATGTTTCAAGAGCAATGCAGGAATGTAATCCAGCACTTTGTCTTACTGAAGGGCAAGGACAAAAGCCAGAGCATTGCAGGATCTGGTGGGATGAAGCTGTCTCTGAGGCTGTGTGCAATGCCAGGAAATACAGGACTACATCCAAATGGATCTGATGCAGACTTTTACAGTGAACCGACACCACACTAAGTGTGAGCTGGACCACACGCATCCCCTGCTTGGATGTCTGAGGAAACAGGCACAGTCTTACCAGTTAGCATGGACCAAGCCTTAATTCCTGTGAAGAAGCACCCCTCTCACAAAATATATTGTTGGAGGCTAGCTAGGGAGCAGCAAGCAAGAGTGGAAACATGGTTCCTGGAAATACTTTCCTCTGTCTGTCTCCACAGGCATCCTTAAGTGCTGTTGCTCCTGGATACCTCTTTCCTTCTTTGAACTGGCAAAAGCAATAAGAAGGAAAGCAATGTTTTTAATAAATCTGAATGCCATCAGAGAAGATAATCCTGTTTAGCACCCCAGAAGATTACAGCGACTGTCTGTAACTACAAGCTGTGAACTGAAACCGTGATGAGATGTCCAGGTTCCTGTTGTTTTGACTCTTATGTGCTCAAAGCACAGTATATTTGACTGCTGTCACTAGTCATGGCAGGTGTGTAGGAAGGACGTGGTCAATCTATCAGAGGGAAATGGTTAAGGAACTTGCTGGAAATGGTGGCCAGATTGAACAGTGGACAAGATAGCAGAGGTCCCAGGATGTAAAGTTACGTCATTAAGGCATAAATAAGTTAGGTGTCTAAAGCCTGGTCAAGTATGAAGAGAAAATAAAATACGATGTTGAACACAATTACCGTTCATCCAGCAGACTTTACAAATCTTGTGATGTTGCTGAATTTCAAACAGACAAGATTTTAGTTTGTTTTGTTTTTTTTCCCTTAACTTTATGCCTCCTTCCCTCCTGTATGTGCCCTAGTGAAACAACCAAGAATGTGATCAAATCAAAGAAACTCTACATTTGATTGACACCCATGGAAGACATTTGGCTTTGAAGTTACTTTTTTAAGGTTTAAGGTTATTTTTTTTTTGCTTTGGAATCTGAAACCTCCAAACATATAAACATTACATAGGTTTAATTCCTTGAGTATTCTGATCAAGTTAATTTGAATTGTCTAACATCAATATTAAGAAATGAACAGTTTGCTATGTTCTGATTATGTAGATATCTCATGGTGAAGGAGAAAGATGTACTTTTATTGTTCTCTTTAGACATCCCAGCATTTAGCACAACATTTGATTTAGTCATTAAAAAAATATGTTAATAAAATAAGAGCAGACCAAAAAAACCAACCTACCTTACAAGAAGAACTTCACTCTAAAAGACTCAGTATCTAGAGAAGGCATAGCCAAAATTCAGCTGTCCTGCTTAGTTCAACTTCTAAGTAGCAAAGCAGACAGGTTTATCTGTCAGTCTTTACCTACCTGGCACAAGCACTCTGTGAACATTATAAAACATGGTAATTTTTTGTTAAGATTTTATTGTGAGAGCCATTTCAACAGGGACTAGTATTTGTCTAGGGAAACCAAACTGTGAGTATATTGCTATCTACTGAACTAATACTTTTTTATGACAGACAAGAGAATCTCTTTTCAAAACCAGGCACAAAAAACTGAACTGTGAGCACATTAAATTAGAATGTTTAAACTGCATCTATACTAGAGGGTATTTTTCATTAATAGTTCTAAAAGAAGAGCTAATTTTGCTTGCATAAATAAGTATGGAATTCATTAACCTTTCCTAAAAAGATTTAAAAAAAAAAAAAAGTTAAATCTGCATAAAATAATAACAATTAAGTTACTATGTATCCACAGAACTACTATATATAAAAATATATTTACAATAGTAAACTCTAATTCCTTTCACAGAAAAACTAGTAACAACAAGAAAAGAGATTAAAGCAAAGATTTTGATAGAAGCAGTATTGTTGCAGCTGTAACAGTAAGGGCATATGAGAGGAATCATTAGTAAGAAGATGCAATATCTTTTTATTAGACTAGCTGACACAGCCATAAAAGACTGAAAAAAACTTGGACAAAGAACAAATAGCTCAGGAGAAAATGAAAATCCAGAAATACTGTAAATCCAGCATAGATGTCCTCATACCTCACAGAGAACCTCTTCGAACAGAACTCCTTCAAGAATCCCAATACCTTGAAGGAAAAAAACTAAAAGGTTTTTTTACCCCGGACGGAGTTCAGACATTGCACAGAAAGATGTGCCAACAAAGTTGAATTAAATCCAGCTGTACCTAGGTATGCTTACCATTTTAAAAGAAATATATTAGTCTGTTAGAGGAGGTTATACTTCATCAGAGCGGGACAATGAACTCCAGAGAACAGACTAAGAGAGATGTCAGTCAATATGATTTGTTCTTCTGGAATTTTATTTATGATGGCTATACTTACAACTGCACTGAAGTGCTGGCCAAAGCTGGACTTAAATTTAGATTTGGATTAACCCTGACTAAAGTTTATCCTGAAGAGGATGACTTTGTATTTATATCTGAGACTCGAGTGAACAGTTTTCTCTCTCATCCTATCCCTGCACTTGAGCTATGTGGAAGAAACTGAAGTGTACTTATATACACAGACAGAAAAACTCAACCCCATCCTGTTGCACAAAATGCTTGCTTCATAGAGGTGCAAATGCACTACTATATTTGTGCATTTAATTCTGACAAAGGTGATGGAACAAACAAAAGAATTAACCAAATTCTTCTTTTAAAGGGACTAATGGAATAAATGTTTCTCAATATTAGAATTCATCTAACCCTCATTTGCTTGAGGTGCTGTTCACAATCACAGTGTTATCTCCAAACAAACTGGACTGGAATGCTGCCCTGAAGCACATTTTTTTAAGTTACAACCCAGAAATTATTGAATGCAATTGAATGGGTAAGCTGGTTACCAAGAAGACATTGAAAGCCTAAAATCAGGCTAGAAATGATACAGCCATGGAATTCACCAACCACCCCTGTCCATAGAAGAAGGGAGATTCCAGAAGGGTTTATTGTTAAAATATAGGCTGCTTTTGGCATGAACATAAAGAGTTCTCTTAAAAATACATTTTTAATACATGTGTTGAATAGAAGCAGTGTCCAGAAATATACCACTCCTAAAGGAGAGCCAGGTGCTAAAGACAGTTTTTGTAGGCATTAAGATCAAGGCACTATTTCAGACCCTTAACACCAACAGTGCTGGGAAATGGTAGAGTATTAAGACTCTGAAGTTTCTGGTATTTTTCAGGTTAAACAAAAAGGGAATAGAGAAAGACTTTCTTGGAAAAGAAGGTATGAAGGTGGCATTTCCCTCTGAAAATATTCAAACACCTCTGACACAAGCTGTGGTAACTCAGCTGAAGAAAAATGAGCTTTGTTACTTGTCAGATCATCACAAGTTTTGAAGTTTTCTTCATAAAGTATCACAATAAGAAACTTTGCTCTTTTTTCTCTCCTAAGATAGCAAGTGGAAGTAAATTACAACTCGACTTGTTTTATTATAACCTGCTCAAACCTGCTGTGTCAGAGGAGAAAAAACAACAGACAAGAAACAAATAGTATCTCTGGTGGAGGAGTTCTGACTCTGACAGGAACAAGGCCAGCAGCAAGTGGAGCAGTTCTCAAATCCCAGTTCCTTGCTCTCCAACTTTGCTAGACTTGAAAACATTAATAGCAGAGATTCAAATTTACTTGTGCAAGTATTATTATCAGAAAAGTGAATAAGATTTCTTCCCTTTCAACATACATATGTAACACCATTAATATCAATCAAGAAATACCCAATGCCCTACAAAATTTCTTCTTCTATTTGTGGGAGTTTAATGCATAAATATCTGTTTAGAGCAACAACCACACAATTAGCTTAGGCTAGCTGAATGGTCTTTTCTGTCAAATAACTACAGCTATAGTAACTTTAGGGTTTATTGTTCACTACTACACAAAATCTGACTGGCCATTGGATAAATCTTCCTTTCTAAACTCAGAAATTGCAAAAGAAATTGTTTAACTCTGTTACCTTCCTCTTTTATATTGTATATTCTGGAAAATACTTAAAAATGAATTATTATGTAAATTCTCAAATTGAAGTTTTAATGTAAATAGTCCACACATAATTTATAGCATTCTTGTTTGTGTAACATTCTAACTTACTGGCATTTGTCCTACAAATATACTGTTTTGGAAATTATGCACTAGGGTTATAAATTATTGTTTTCCCAATACACCATTTTAAGGAAAAAAAAAAAAGTCTGAAAAGACTTGTCTGGTAAAATATTTTAATTTTAAAGATTATGGTGAATATGTACTTCAAGAGGTAAGGAATCACTAACTTGTTATTAGAGGACCAGACTTTGCCATTGTGTAGGTACCCAGTGAAGTCTACAAGGCTTTGGGACAGGCGTGAATATTATTTATATTACAGAGACTTTGGAAGTGTTAACCAGCTCACACTGATAACAAGAAAGCCATGGCCTGAATAAACAGGATCTGAGAGAGAAAAAAATCTGGCAGCATTGAAGGAGCCTGAATGATACAATGAGAAGTGCCCATGGTCACGTAACTTGCCAATGAGAACGGATAACATCCAAACCCCAGAGCAGGGTATTTGCCCTGCCTACCACTGGTGCTGAGCCTTTAGTGTTTTTCACATCAGTGCATAGGAATGTTTCATCCAAATAAGCAAACGCACAGAAAGCAAACACAGATGAAGAATCAAAGTAAAACAAATACAGATATCTTGCTTACATGCAAACCACTAAAAGATATTATTGCACTTCAAGTCAGTCAAGCATATTTCCTTCAAATTAGCCATGATACTTTGGTGCACTTATTGCACATACAGCTTAAATATTTGCATCAGTGTTTGACCAGGAGCATGTAGCATGCAAAAGTTCTCAGCAAAATACTGGATTTAATTCAGAAAAAACAGTGTTGTCTTCAGCATGTCCTCTCTGCTCCTATAATGCCTTTTTTTTTTTTTTTTTTTATTCCTGAATCATTCTTTCTCTGCATTCTCTCAAGTCTATTCAAGGCCCCAGGAAGATAAAAATACCCACAGTCGTATGTTCCCCCAGAAAGAGGAGGTTAGAAGGAAGAAAACGTAGGTATCCTTATACTAATTTTAATGTGAACATACATAATAATAACAAAAGGTTTCCATCTACCCAGAAAAACAGGGGACTTGGTTTTGTTCTTCAAAGTTGTGATTTGGCCACAGCCTCTACCTTGACTGACAAAAGATAGTGTTTTGTCTTCCCAACATATTAAAAACATGTGTATCTGACTTAAAACCACACAAATAATTTCCAACAAGCAGGGAAAATGGATGCAAAAGAGTACATAAGGGAGAAGAAAAAAAAATAGGGTAAACTAAACTCTACATAATTATAATCCTAAAGGTCTTCACTATGCATAAATCATTTATCAAAGCTATATCTTATAATTAGTAATGCAGAAAAATATCAGTGATGATGTGGTATCACTAATTTCCCATTGTTGGTTGTTTTCTATCTGCAAACTACTGTTGGACTTTTGCTTCAAGTGCTCAGCATGTTCTTGGTTCTGTAACAACAACAACAATAGAGAAATGATCTCATTCTTTGTTTACTCCCTTCCCATATCTACATCTCCTAGAGATGTAAGGTGTCAGTTTGAATAAGGTGTTTCCCCCACCCCAGGATATAAATTTCATCATTGAAGAACCCTATAAAACAATGAAACTATTGAAATACATAACTCTTCAGATCCTTATTAATAATGTGCAATTTAAGCAACTTGAGCAGCAATTTGAGCAACACTAAAAGTCATGTGCTGAACAGAGTCTTCTTAAACTCCCTTGGCTTCAGGGACACTTAACCATATGCATAAGGCTGGAAGGGATCAGGATTTAATTAAGAGAGCAGCAGACACTGAGCCAGCATTTCAAAGCACTCAGGCCCTAGGCTTCCTTCATTCACACACCACCCCCCCAATCCATTCCTTATGTTTCACATTTGCCAACTACTGACACTGCATTTTCCATATCAGACAGGTTATTGTGCTCTCTTCACACCATTGCTTACCTGAAATTCATAAAGGAGCACTGCTCAACAGGATGCTACATGAAAGAGAATTACAGAGTCATGTCAGAAAGGACATGCTACAGACAAGTATAGGACATAGTGTGGTTTAGGTTGTTAGGTATCCCTGGAATAGTGATTTACATTTCCATCCCAGCTTTCATGCTACAGTTTTGAAGGATAACCTGTATAACACAGACACCAAGCAAACCTGAAGTATGCCTCAGGAAACTGAAGTAGATTCTGCTTTATAGAATAACAATCAGCTTCTGATCCCATCAGGTGGGAACAATATTTCGCTACATACACCACAGCACAAACTGAACTCTTTTGGGACGAGGTTTGCATGAAGAGCATCTTTGGTTTTAATCACAACCAAGCCTTAACTTCACTGGCTTGTCTGGGACAACATCCATTTGTGTTCAAAGATGTTACCTGGCACTTAAACATTTTCGTAAACTTCTCCAGCTTCTATTGATCAGAGATTTATTGCATCAGGATTGGCTAGGGTTTCACATAGCTGGATACTTGGAGTGTTAAAACATTACCTTCCAAGCAAACCAGAGCCATCTAATTGCCCCCAGAATCTCTGAATACTAAATTACTCTAACAATTTGATTTTAAAATCTCACCATCAGACTGTTTTGCAGTCTGCCATATCATCAATTCTCATTCCTCCCTGGATCTCCTGGGTTTTCTCTCACCCACACTGTGACCATTGCCTCCCAGCACTCTCAGCGTAGTCCTGAGCCCTGTATGCTGTGCAATGTGTCTGGCTTTCAGTTCAGGGAAGCAAGTGAACCCATGTGCTGACCTGGTACTGAACTAATCAAAACCTCACCTTGAGCTAAGCCTTACCTCCTGCAGCCCTTCTTATGTCTGCTTTCACTCTCCTGGGTAAAACACATACTTCAGCCCATATTCTTTATAAACATCATAAAATGTTTTGTGATGGAAGGGGTCATTAAGGTCATCTAGTCCAACCCCCTGCAGTGAGCAGGGACATCATCAACTAGATCAGGTTGCTCAGAACCCCAGCCAACCTCACCTGGAATGCTTCCAGGGATGCAGCTTCTACCACCTCTCAGGGCAACCTGTGACAGGGTTTCACCACCACCAGTATAAAAAAAAAAATCTTCCTTCTATCTAGTCTAGATCTTCTCTCTTTTAGTTTAAAGGCATTACCCCTCATCCCATTACAACAGGGCCTGTTAGAAAGTCTGTCCTCATCTTTCTTATAGACCCCCTTTAATTACTGCAGTAAGGTCTCCCTGGAACCTCCTCCAGGCTGAGCAGCCCTAACTCCCTCAGCCTGTCCTCATAGGAAAGTTGCTCCAGCCCTCTGATCACTATCCTCCTCTGGATCTATTCCAACAGGTCCATAACTTTCTTGTGCTGAGGACTCCGGAGATAGATACAGTAGGAAACTTAAGAATCACACAGACTTTTATACTTACTCTAAGAAATGGTATTTTTATGTCTACAAGTCACCTGCCCCATGGCAGCTCACCTCAGCCAGCTGAGACCAGGAGATCTGGGTAGGAAGTACACATCTTGCTGGCCCGGGGGTCCTTCCTGCTCCCGAGTGAGCTGCTCTGCAAGCTCTGCCACTGCCTTCTGAGGAGGAAGAGCTGTCCACTGTAAAGAACTGGTTTTAAGCCCCAGCAGCCTCGTGGGGTAGGAGTGGGAAGGAGGCAAATGGCAGCACACCAGGCACTGCAGCACACAGCTTTCTGCTTCCTTTCTCTGCCCAGCATACACATTACACAAGTTTGCTCAAAGGCTCCTGCCTGAAAAGAGCCACAAATAAGGTTTTGCCCTCTTTCGAAGTCAGCTGTTCTGTTGAATCTGGATTATGTGACCTTGTGCTTCCTTTGTGCATTTTCTGACTGACGTGATGAGGCAATGTGGTGCCTTCTTTGTTCACCTCTCAGACTTTAATGTCTGCACAAACAAATTAAAGAAGTCTTCTGTCTTCCCAGACATTGGACAAAATGATATCACCACCAGCCCATGTATAAACAGATTTCTTACATCTTTTCAGAAACTAATCTGCAGCAGTAAACGTTCAGTTTCCTTCCTCTAGAGGAGTCCCCTATCTTAAACTGGCAAGGCTGTTTGCAATGGGAAAGTCAGCCAAACAGTTTCTTGGGTTTAGCTTTTCAGTACTTTGTCTACCCAAACAGCATTTGGATGGTTTAGCTCTCCCAGCTAGGGAGTAACAGAGCTGGCAGCTACAGCAGCCCTTCACAGCAGATTAGATAGAGCTGGTACTACTGCTACCACAGTAGTCAAAACGAGCCTTGCACATTTCTGCCTCCACAGCCTCCCTCCTCAGACATGCTTCAAGGTGCTGACTTTGAAGTGTCCGATGCATCTGACTCACTCCAGGAGTTTGGCAGAAAACCAAGAGAAACTGCCCTCAGGTCACACATGCGTAGCCCTCCCTCCCTCCCTCACCCCACAGGGAGAAATGGGGCTGGGATGAAACGGGAATAGTTCAGATGTTAAAATCGGTTACTGCAGGAGGGTTAGACAGATATGGCCCCCATCTACAACTCTGAATGACAGTTAAATTTCCAGAGAATTGAAATGCTTCATCCTCAGCCAGGTCAGTCATTAGATTTAATCTAAAGCTACAGAATGAGAGGAACTAGACTCAGGCATAAAATCTGTGTGATTTCTAAAGGCTTAGCTGAATTTGAAGCAGCAGGTTATCTGTTATTTACAGCTGTCAGAAAGGTATCAACTTGAAAACTACTATCCTAGTGATTTATTCAATTACAGCACCTTATCAGCTCTTTTGTTTGGACTGATAAAGACACACTGGCCTTAGTAACTAGAGATTAAAACCAAGTTTATCTTAAAACATGTACCATGCAAGATTACAAAGTTATGCTCCCTTTCAAATGTCCCCTTGTCCAAATTACAGAAGTAAAAATCCTTTTATGTTATTCTACTACAAGAAACAAAAAGGAGTTCTGAAAGAGGGGAAAGAAATGAAGGGAAAAAGTGCTGGAGTTCAAGAAAACTATTAGCATGGAAAAAAGCAAAAGATATTATAGCAGGATTAGTAATAATAATTATAATAATGGCTTCATTCCTTACAAAAGCATGAACATCCCCTTCCAAAGTCCTCCTGGCTCAGCTTTATAATTCCCCTGGAGGTCTGGCTTTCTCACACTGCTGGAAGAGCCCCTGTTCTTCATCAACATCTCCCATGTTGATGGGCTGCAGGTGGCTCCTCTGCCTGCAACAGACAATTATTGCAGAGGGAGTTTCCCTAGGAAAGGTCCATTTTTTTCACCCCTGCCAAATCCTGCTTGTAAAGCAATTTGACCCACTGCTTCCTTAGATAAGCCATGCATACCTGGACACACTAAGAGGGAAGAGAGAAGCAAGCTGCTATTCAGAGTTTATGCAGCGCTACTTAGCAGCAAGTCCTCAAAATGACAATATTGTCTTTAACTGCTTGTAGCACCTA
The DNA here is from genome assembly GCA_013399075.1 of Chloroceryle aenea. Taxonomy (NCBI): domain Eukaryota; kingdom Metazoa; phylum Chordata; class Aves; order Coraciiformes; family Cerylidae; genus Chloroceryle; species Chloroceryle aenea. Next base: position 20,143 of record VWZY01000548.1, read on the forward strand.
CCTTGCTCTGATAGCTCTTTTACTGATGTTTCCAAAAAGTCCTGCATGAGAAGTGAGGTAGCTCACTGCTTCCAACCTCAGAACTCTGTTCTCAGAACCCCCTCGCCTGGTGTTTGCACAACTGTATTCCTTTGGCACATCGATCTCTCCTCACTGTATGTGCACACCTGGCTATGTCTTGTGAGTGCTGGTCAGAGAACCAGCTCAGGCTGTGTCTCCTGCAGAAAAAGAGGCAAGAAGCAGCCCTGTGGGGTCATGGGTTGGAGGCATGGGCTGAGGAGATAGGGAGAGGTGAGCTGAAACAGCCATTCCTGACTGACCATAAGGAAAAATCAACATGCCTTACGAGGACCAAAGTGACTGGTCATGTCTGTAAGCATGATGTCAGCTCTACTGGGAATTAAGGACTAGAGCCTTGGCTAAATACATAGCTATGCAATTCACAGTCCCTGTAAGTCAAATGAAACTTTCGAAACTCTGTTCAGGGTGGGTTAAAAGTCCATAGTTTTTAATAAAAAGAGATGTTTGCCTTTACAGAACTGGGCTCTTGGTAACTATATTTCTCTGCTGCTTTGGTATGTGTTTATAAGCCTGAAGCTATTGGAGGGCTCCTGAGGTTCACAGCAAAGTCCCTAACACTTGTTTACACCCAGCTGCCTGCCTTGCTGTCCTGGTATAAGTGCTCTAGGCAAGTGGATGATGAACTCAGGAGGAGACTCACTCATGAAAATCAGTACTGCCTTGAGGGGTCTGCTTCAGGCTGGGGCACCAGCTGTACCTAGAGCTGCTGGAAGAGAAGGTGTATCTGAATTTGAGGAGATCAAGTCACAGATGCTTCTGACTGCATGTCCTCGTTGTGGTGAGGGTTGGCTGGAGTGAGGACTGCAGGGAGGCTGTCTTCCCTCTGCCAGAGATGTCAGAGAGCTTTTTGATGAGGGGTGGTGCTTCTCTGCCTGACTTGCATCCCTCCTCAGCCAGTAAAGCAGGAATGGGAGATGACTGAGAATAGAGTCCATGTGCAAACCATGGGTTTAGGGGAGAATGAAACAGGGAATCAAAGAAAATCACAATTAATTCTCTCAAGTTGCCAAAAAAAAAAATCTATATAAATTATTCCAATTAAGAGAAATTAAAAGCTTTATTTCAAAGTAGTGATTTTTTTTTTTTTCAGTAGCTTAGCTCTCTACATTTTTAAAAGATACCCTCTCCAAAAAGAATCTAAGGAAATCATTCCTCCCACTAACATTAAATTAGTATTTTTTAATTCCTAATATAAAAAGCCAATGCCTTAGGAATTGCAGCAAATAGGACTAGACTCTGAGAAATTTTCCTAGTGCTGATTACTGATATAGGCTCTCACACTCTCATCCAAGTCAGGAGAGTGGGAGAAACATCTTAAATATAAGCACAGAAATTTCCATACTAATTCAGAGTAGTGATCCACTTTATCCTCTCTCTCAGATAATAGTCAGTGGGAGAGGTCTCAAAAAGAGCATACAAGTGGAAATAAAGGTCCCCAGGGGTAAGCACTATGAATTAACAATTGGCTGATGCCACAAAGCATGAAGATTTCTATTCTTTTGCTCTTTTTAATCCTACACTACATTTTAATCCTGCATAATGCACATGTGATTTCTCAATAAATGCATAAATTGTCTCAATTCCTTTCTGATCCTTTATATCAGTAATAACTTCTGAGAATGAGTTTCACATATTTGTTTTAACTTGACAATACATAGACTAACACACAAACACACTCTGATAAATTTCTTTAAGTGCTGACTTTGTGTTTTTCAGATTATTCTGTTTAATAAACCAAGAAAAATAGAAAGAGCAGCAAACAGCTATTTAAAAACAGAACAGGAAAAACACCATTGATGCATAAATTTGGAGAACAAGGGGAATGGGTTTGTAGTTTTTATGCTGCAATTGGCAGAGTCAAGAGAAGAAGAGAAGTATTTATACTGTTCTTTCAGCAGTAAAATAGCTCTATCTTTACCCACTCTTCTGCTGGACTGTTACTGGTTGACTTGGCCATCTCCTCTCACTGCACTGTGTTAAAGCTTGGGTACACTGGACGCAGACAGAGCTACAGAAAATCAGCTGCATTTACTTTTCACCCCTCAAATCCTGAAGAGAAAAAGGAGGAATTTAGGTGGGCTCTTTCTCAACATCCATAAGGGACTACAACACCTAGATCTTTGTTTCTGAATAGATATCCCTGACTGAAGAGAATTCCTTTCTGCTATTCTTGAACAGTGGCTGGCATAGGAGTATTTTGTCAGTTTAAAAGTATTTCAAGGCCTACTTTCTCTTAGACTTTTGGGGGATTGTTACTGAAAAATCCTTTGCCAGGTTAAATATTTGTGTTTGGTTTTGTGAAGCCAGAGACCCAATTTACTAATGTTTCATACTAATCCAACTACCATAACCAAATGGAGATTAGATTGGGACACTCTCACGGAAGTATCACAAAAATTTCCTGCTGTTCTATCTTCTTCTGTTATCACTGAGGATAATTTTCCCATGCAAATGAAAGCTACCAAAAAAAAAAGAAGAAAAAAACCCCTTGAGTTTGCTGTGCTTGAGTAATTCCTATAGAAAGGCCAGCACTACCCATGTGGCATCTACCAGTGAGCTCCAAGTGGCCTGGCAACAGTCACTGGTCTCTGTCTAGGAGACGTTAATGCCAGATGAAAACTTTATCCAAAGCTCAAATGTTCAGTTACAACCTGACATCTGTAGTTTATATTAGCTATTACACACGACACAAAATATTTGCCTGATTTTAATTAGACCAATGTTATTTGACCATTAGGGGGAAACAAAAGTTAGATCAGAGTACAAAAAAAGAACAAGAAACATTTAAGCGATATCAGAGTGTGGCTGTGCTGTTCCCAAAGTATTTGTTTGAGTGGCAGTGTGGAGGTTAATAATTAATGTATTCCAGAAATTTTCACATTAATTTTGCTCACTGTGAAGAAGGAATCGTGGTAAAAATATTCAAACTGTTTTCGAAATGAAGCTGGACGTGCTCATAAAAGGGTAGGAATGTATCAGCCTTGTGATAGCTCATCTTGCAGCTTGAGGAGGTCCTATATAGTTATACATACACATAGCACAAGCCAGCCTGGCTTTGCTGAAATCAACTGTCCTGCTGAACTCACAGCAGGAAAGGATTTGCCACATCCTTTTTCTAATTGCCAAATGCTCAAAACAACCCAGTTTCTGGAATTAGGATTTGAATATCAAAAATTAATAGCTTTTCATAATATGATTAATATATTTTTCTATTACGAATTAATTGAATATCTTTTTTTCTGTATTGTCTCAGTACCTTGTCTTCCAAGGTAGAAGGACACAGCTAATCTGAGTTTACTTAACAGTAAGTAATCTTCAGTGTGATCTCAGCCTATTTTCAAGTTGACAAGCACAGAGACTTTCATCCAGCAATTGTCAAACTGTCTCCTAATTACCAGAAAAATATGTTCCCAGATCTACCAATGTGCTCCAGTGATTCTTACTAGATTTGATGTAGGAAGTGCTTTTGTTTTCTCCTATGGGTCACAGACTTTTTTTTTTCAGTTTAGAATCGGTAACCTATAATTAAGTGCTAAACAATAAAGGATTATTTTTGTTAGGATTGGGATTTACAGAAAATTGTTTTACACTGATCTGTGGAAAACCTCAGATGAAGATGACAAGCTGCCTTGGAAGCAAGAAAGGCAATTAACACCATATACATTGCATAAGCATTAGGAGCATTTGGACTGTTGACAGTTTTTGTCTCTTCTTCTCTCCTGTCTCCCTCTTTGCCTGCTTGCTTTAAAGCTCCTGCTGCAGAAGGTCAAAGCATCAGTAGCTGAATGGATGTTAATGTGTTGGACCATCCTTTGAAAATCCCCTGAAATTTTCACTCCAGATTTTTTTCTGCCTGAACTGAAATTAAGCATCAATTTTAAGATCATCATCAACCTCACACTCAGCAGGTCACTAAAGAATTTAAGTCTGAGAGACTTCTGCCCAAGCAGTGTTGAAGGTGTAAGGCACCAGTGTCCCAGCCCATCTGTAATCCCCCAAAACCAGAGCCCCTCCACCAGGAATAATCAGAACAAACACTGTCTCTGATTTCCTGTTTGTTTTTTTTTTCATTCTTAATAGGCTATAAAGTCATTATATTATTTTTCATGTCTCTAATTTAGATTGACAAACACATGTCTAGAAAGAGAGGCAGGACAAAGTGAAATAGGGGATCTGCTCGAAGGTCAGGATGCATACAGTGAACATCTGTACCACAAATGGTGCGGCCGGCTGCGAGTGAGCTCATGCAGCTGGGGCTGGCGGAAGACAGCTTTAAGGCTACCCAAAATGTCACTGCAAAGAAACCCTCTATTTTCCCAGCTGAATCATAGCCATGCGGTCAGAGACTGCGGTAGAAGTACAATGGGATACTCCGACATGAATAATCATGGTTCGGGTCATGAAATCACTGCAGCACATCTTAATTTCCCCCCGCCGCCTTTACCGGGCTCGAACTGCAGAATACATCAGCACTGTATCCAGATGTGTTGCAGTGGGTAAACCCTGGAGTCATTTATCTGAAGTTTAGGTGTACGTTTGTTTATAGAAATGGGTAGGTGCTTGAAAGTTGGGAAATTCTTTCCAGTCTTATCTGAATCATCATAAACTTCCTTAAAAGGTAAGTTTGGGAGCACGCCTTCATGAAGGATTTCTGGTGCCCTTCAGACCTTAGTCTGCTTGGAAAGGCCCAACAGATTTGGGCCTTACTGAAACACAGCTTTTCTTCCTGTATTTCAGCAAGGTTGTCTTCCTGGAACTTTAAATCACTGCAAATGGTCAAGAAGCAAGACCATGGCTGCATAGAATATATACATAGATAGGTAAATGTACAGTTATTTGTTTTTATAACATGTTCACTTATTTAGCAAAAGCAGATATTCAAAATAAGAGGAGAATATTTGGTATTCTGCTTTTAAAAAAATGTATCTCTTCTTATTTCTTCAAATGGACTCATTTCTTCTGACGATACTGAAAGAACACAGAACAACCCACGTTTTACCCATAGCATACTAAAGCCTTTTGAATTACATTAATGACTCTACTATGACATCATTATTTTGATTTCACTGTTAAGTTTGATTTGCAAATCAGATTCTGCTCCTGGTTACATCAGTGCACGTCTGAGATTGTGCAGCCTGAGCTACTTAAAACAACTGAAGTGCAGATGTAAACCTGAGCAAAGCCCATGCTATGAAAATCTGTCTGTCAGCAGAGAGCAGATAGATTTCGGAGCTGCCGTGGATCATGCTGAGTGTGCCTGGCTTGCTGTAACACACTGACTCTCTCAGGTTTCAATCCTTCTGCCTCCTCTAGGCTCTGCCAATTTCTTACCCGATTACAATGCAATCAGTGTAACCAAAGTAGTAGGAAAAAAATAATTCAAGGAACAGCAAACTTCGGTAATGTTAGGCTGTGTTCAGCTGGTACTTACTGAAAGAAGTCAATGAATCTCTGCAGTGTAAATAGTATGGAAAGAAAAGTTGTAAGGAGAAACTAAGCGTCTGTCACTTTAAATGTTATTAATTATGAAAACAAGCTTGACTGCTGAATGAACATTTCATTTTGAGAAATCAGTCTTGAAGGACTGACAGTGCAGTTTGTCCAGAGCAGATACACCATAACACAGTATAAATAATCATGGCAATGTTAGCCTTCAACACCATCACAAACTATTTATCAGCAAACTGTATTTAACTGAACGAGCATTTTTTCTTGTGGAGAGGTCACCTCTCAAAGCAGAGATTCATTCTGCTAATGGATTTTCCTTACCTCTGTGAAAAAGGCACTACATGCTGGATGGTTATACCCAGCACACCAGCAGAGTTTTGCACAATGCGAGGCTGGTGACAAAATGTTGCTGTGCTTTGCACCCTTCGACCAGGGTGCTGTGCAGTGCTCTGCTGGGCACTGGCCTCCTGGCAGCTCAGCACAATACAGCATTATCCAGGCTGTTTCCACAGGACCATCACACAGTTGTGAACACGAAGGGTTTCAATGCATTTTGCATCTGATTCTGATCTCAGTTATCTCAGTGAAAATCAGAAATAACTCCCGTGAAGCCAATGGAGTTCCACTAATTTAAAACTAATGAGAACGGAGACTCAGGCTGAGTTCTCCCTCTCCCTCATTTTCTGCCAATTACTGCCTTCTAGTAAGGCATATTTTTCCTTATGAGGCTACAAGTCCAAGGAGGATTTCACACACCAGCACTGCTGCTCTTTATCTCTTCGTCACCAGGAGAACCAGCATGGCTCTGCAGCCCCAGCCCCATCACCCCTGCCCACCTCACACAGATGCTGCTCAGTTAGAGGACACAGAGCAATCAATGCCAGAATTAATTATAGAACAGTTTAGGTTGGAAAAGACCTTCAAGATCACTGAGTCCAGCTGTTAAGCCAGCACTGCCAAGCCCACCACTAAACCATGTGATGAAGCACCACATCATCCAGCAGTCAATGCCACCTGTCACCATTCACACCATTCAGGTAACCCAGCCTCAGAAGAAAACCTGCAGACACATTGTCCAAAGCACTGGTGGCTGTAGAGGTGTTACACTGCTCCCTTTGCTCTGTGCTAAGACACTTTGACTTGGTGCTCTGAGTCTAATTAGTCAGGAAAGAAAACAAAAGTCATGAGGAAGGAGAGGTAGGGAGGTAGAGGAAAAACTTTCAGCTGGGTGATGTGGCATCAACCCAGAACCAAATGGGTGGTTTTGCCTCACCTTGCTGAATGCTGAGAAGCTGTACAGAAACTGTGTTGAAACTATTGTAGATTATTAAATTTGGACAGCTAAATAGTCAGTCTCAGAGGTGGCCTGGCTATAATTTAGTACCAGGAATTTGAAAGCAAATGCTCTTGAGTTTCTATTCCCATCCCTGCCACTAACTCAGACCGTTATCAAGTCTGCTGGTGAGTTTGCGATGAGGTTTTAGCTTGATTAGATCCCTCCCTCCTGAAAAATGCAACCAAATATTCTGTGGCCTGGTGTTATGCCAACAGATGCCACATGGGTAAAAAAAATATGTGGGCAGGAAAGGAAAAAAATCACAGAACAGAAAGGAAAACAGGGAAAGAAAGAGGTCATATGGACAAACACACTGCAGTTTGCTAGTTCCTTGACAGACAAAAATAGCTTCAGCAAGCACTGTTTTGGACGGCTCATTACTGTTTTCTCTCACCAGCATTTTGTGGAATTAGGGTAGTGGTGTTCTATTGGTCAGACTATTGATATATACAATGATAATACAATAATAAACATACAGAGTCATGACTCCAGAGCCAGGCTGTTGAAAGAGTAAAGCTTTGGAAACACAATGGTTTACTGAGGGCTGTCCTGCCCCCTCCCCCTGTCTCAGACCCAGCAAGATTATTTATTTATTCAGGGGCTTCTTATCATTAAGTATTAAAAACAACTCTTCCCCTCCAAAAAAAGAACCACCCAGCAACACAAAGAAGAGTGCTCTCGTAAAGACAATGTGCAGATAGCAAGAATAATATTGCTATTTTTTGCTGTTGTGAGGTTGAATGTTTGCTTCCAGTTAATCCATAATAAGTCTATCTTTATTTCAATTAACTCATTCACCATATAAACACCAGCAGGCTCTTCCAGCAGCAATTATAGAAATCAGCCACGTTGACAATACTCTGCCATGTTTCCTGTTATTATGAAAGGAAAAAAAAACCCAAAACAAAAACAAAGTAATTTGGCATCACTAGCTGCTGGGTTAGCTTTTGGATTTTATAGAAGAAGTTTACCCAAGGAAGTCTGTAACTGCTAAGACACAGAAAAGCCCTGTTTTATGTAATGCTTTATAGGGACCACAGGGACAGAGCTCAGGGCTAATGCAGGGCTGCTTTGACAGGTGAAAGACAGCAATCTGTCTTTCCCCTTGTGGTCTGCACTCTGATATATTGTCTGGATATATTGGAGGCCTCAGATTGGCTTTCACAAGCATAAAATTAAAATCAGCATTTTGAGAGCAGAGGGATGCTGGGCTTGCTCAAGAGCCAAGGTCCATCGTGGCTGCTTATACCAGGCTACAGCAGAAGAGGCCATCACAAGCACTTTTTGTTTCTGTATGTCAGAGAGTGTGATCAAACCTGGTTTTTCTGATGGTCCCTGTCTATTCTGCTATTTAGAGAATGATCCTTCCAAGCTAGGCAGAGGTTTCATTAGCTGAATATAAAAGCTCTCCCTGATAAAAACGTCAAAAACATAGACAATGTGAAGCATCTGGTCATTAACAGCATTGAACCTGCACTCCAGAGAAGCAGGTAATTGTACTCAGTGGCATGAAACACTGAATGGATGTTATGATGACTAGTATTATTCCCAAAACACATAGCAGATTTCCTCCCAGAGCCTTAGGTGCCTCAACACAAGTGGGCAAAGCAACAATTGTGCCATCAGTCCTTCAGAAGTGACAAGGCTCTCATGGAGGTCACGTACACCCATGCAGCAGCCAAATAAAACTGCCTTTAATTAACAAGGTGGAGGAGCGGGGAGTGGTCACAAAGACCACGAAGAGATGCAGTCTCTTCACAATACAACTTTTTCTCATTGCCCAGTCAAGCAATTCTGAGCACAGTGATGGTCTTCTATGGAGGAGAGAGGGTTAAATACCTTCTTGGGTATGCCTCCATCATTATTTTGCTAAGTGCTACCTTTCTTCTGGAGTTTGTCCTACATCTACAGCTTCTTGCTATAATCGATCAGCCATATACAGATCACATAAACTGCTAAAGGAAGTGCAGGATCAACAAGTGGAAAAAGTGATCCAAACTCTGAATTAAACATAGATCAATTACCCCAGGTCTTTGCAGAGCATGGAACTAGGAAATGGGTCTGAATGCTGCCCACATATCACTGCCCATATCTGGGATTTGGAGCACATTCCTGTATTCAAGAAGCAACCAGAAGGGTGTCTTAACAGGGTCCCATAGAATTGTAGAACGGTTTGGAAGAGATCTTGAAGATCATCTTGTTCCAACCCCCTTGCCGTGGGCAGGGACACCTCCCACTAGACCAGGCTGCCTGAGTTCTTGTACGTGAGACTTGCTCTGGCAAAGGGTGGTACACACTCCTGAGGTGTTAGTGAGAGGATGTTCCACTGAGGAAGATTTGGTAGCTTTTAAGTGTCAGTAACTAATGATTCTCTTTGCTTTGGGAACGGAGATTTCATCCAAGAATGTAACACTTTTTAAGTGGGGAAAGAAGGGGAGGAGAGGATAAACCACAGCTGGTATCCTTAGGGAAAAAAAATAACAGAGTGGCAAGACTGCAGCAGGGAGCTCCTTAAGATGGTCTTTCATGCGGTTTTGCATCAGACAAATTCATTTACTTAGCTATTTCAGCATTTTTGGTTAGTGGGTGACCAGAGCACTATGGTGTAAACCAGAACTTATGTATATTTTTCTCTTTGTTCATGATTCTTCACCCCAAATCCCACTGGCCCGGGGAAAAGCTAACTCATTAGATACATTAATGCAGGCTACTGCAGAACTCTTCCGTAAGTGGAAGAAAGGAAAGTTTCAATATTTTGAGCTGCCTCCTACCACTTAACCCAGTACAATTTCTCCTGTGTTTCCATTTCAGCCTATGAACCTTTGAGGATCCTGTTGTCTTAAGGAGGGCTTCTCAGCACCTAAATTCAGGTATAAAGCACTGTCCTGTGCACACATCTCTGATTTCTGTGCCCAGGTGCTGTGGTGTGTGATGTGGTTGGAGGTGGAGCACACTGTAAAGAGCTGCCTGCTGTTTGTCCCTAAACGCTGCACTGCAGAATCGTTTTGGTTAGAAAAGACCTTTAAAATGATCAGATCCAACTATTAGCACAGAAATGAGGTAGAGCTGGGACTGAAGAGACTGGTTTGTGGAATAATCAGAATTTCATTAAGGTAGAAAGCAATGGCATCTGATTTAAAAAAAAAAAAAACAACAAAACACAAACCCCAAAATAAAAGTTCTCCTCTGTCCATTTTGCACATGCATGCTTCCTTCTGCCTACAAACCTGGAGTGCAGCATTTTACAGAGATCTTTTTGTAACAGCTGCTGGAGAAATAGCACCAAATTAAAAGCAGAACACAAAGAAATTCATTAGCCCATTCTGCAAGACCAAGAGTCCAAAAGAGACATTTGCTAAACATGATGCATCTTTCAGCACAGGCCTGATGGAAACATTAAAACTGGGATCAGCAACTACTATAAACATACATTCCTTAAAGCATCTGAAGACAAGCAGTTTGTTTGCTGTCACTCATTGCAAGGAAAGGAGGCCAACTGTGGAGGTCCTTCCAAAGTGACTCCATTTAATGCTCTGCACTTAGATTTCAGGACAGTAGGTAACTCATAACTGTGCACAGTGAGTAACAAACACTAAATGACTCTCAAACACTGCTGAGAAATTCACTTGCTGTTTATAGCATTTTAAAGACAAGCATGTCCACAGTATGGGTCATCTGCTCTCAGATCCAAAGATGCCAAGAAACTGCTTTCAGAGCAACTAAGCTTTCTGACATTTACCTGGAAGGCTCCTTCTTTAGTGGAGGACTGAATGAGCCTACAAAAGTGATGGCCACATCCTGTTTCCAAGACAGGAGGAAAGTAGCCTGCTCATAGCCCCAGAACCAAACCAACAGCAGGAAACATTTGGAATGAGAACATCGTGTTGGGACCTTGTATCAAAAAAGGTAACTCATGGAATCTCTGTGTGTGTTCACTTCTTGTGACCACCAGGCAGTTTTATTGTCTTACTGTAAGGCCTTACCTCTCCTTTATTTCTCTTCTTGTTCCAGTCTGGTCACTTGGGTTACATGGATATGGCTCTGGGCAGTCCTGGTCTGGGCACTGCTGGTCACGAGGACCCCAGCCGGTTCCAGTATGCGAGCTGCACTGAACACCCAGGGTCGTATGAGAAGCCAGGTTTGGTTCTTTTATGCTTGATTAGCTTCTGAGAAGCCATCTGGGAAAGAGAGATGCTGTTGTGTAAATTGGCTGCAAACATAAAAAGTCCTGCATTGGCTCAGAAAGCATCACAGAGGCTCTAGATAACTGGTGGCTAGACTCACACTGTCAGAAATAACCTAAATTGCCCAAATACCTCATGGAAGTTTAAAAGTTCTAAACATTTGGGGTCAATGTAATTTGGAAATGATCAGACTTTATATGAGCAACAGAATATCTTCACAACCCCACCATCAGGAAACCTCACGTCTTTGCTTGTGCTTTAATTCAGTTCTAAGCAAGTAGGCACAGAGCACCAATTTACCTCCCCAGCAGAAAGGTGATCCCCGAGTCCCAGGAGCACCCAGTTACACTCCAAAGGGCCATTCCTTCACTGTAAATGTCAGGAATCGGGGGTAAAGAGGAAGGAATGTGTCCTACCACAGCCACTCCCAGGGCAGCGATCTTCGGTGATGTATAGAATGGAAAATGTGTCAAAGCAGTTTATAGGGAAGAAAAAAAACATGATGAGAAGAAGGGTGGCTGAATGACAAAAGAGTCATGAAACAAACATCCAACCACAAATAATTTGATGGTTTTATTTGTTCATATTATCCTGCTGACGTGGCATCTTTTGCCCTGCTGACTGCGCTTGCCGTATTGACACTGAAGTCTGGCAAACCTCGAGACTGCTTTCTGTGCAGCTAAAGTGATTATAATTGATTGGAAACTCCTCATGTGTCGCCCATGTCTAGATGTGAGATCAGGAACACCATGAAAAAGGGATCCCTAAAGCCAAGGTCCCTTTGGTATGGTTTTTTTTTTGGTACAGCTGTGACAATCCAGAGCTGCTTGCCCTTGACACTCTTGCACCTCAGTGCTGGCTGGGAAACCTCAAAAGCTGTTGCCTTTAATGATCCCATAGCTGGGAAATTGGCTGAGATCTTTTCGCTGGCAGTGGGTTCTGCACAACCTTATTAAAATAGTTGTTTGGGTAACCTGCATCTTCTGAAAACAGGGTTCTGTGGCCCAAGTCCCTGGATGTACAGCAGCACAGCGCTGATCTCAACAAGATCTACCTGTGATCAAGTAAAAAGGTTAAACAAAAAAACCAGACCTATGTGATGGTTGAATATTTTGGCATCAAACTGAGTCCAGAAGAAAGTAAAGCAGAAGAAAAGGCTCATGCTGGAAGCTGAACTCTGGTGCTTTTCAAAGGTGGACTAGGATTTCTTTCCTCCATATGGGATTTGTCTGGTATGGAAGGTCATCTGGAAGTTGTGTGTGACCCTCGCAAGCATTCTTTGAGCCTTAATAAGCAGGGGAAAGAACCCACTAGAACAAGAAGAAAGGAAAGTACAGTAGAGCAATTAAGACCATAAAGGGCACTGGAAAAAAAGCCTTACAATATTTTTTTCCATGGAACTCTGAGAGGTTACAGAAATGTAAAGGACCCCTTGAAAACATTAGGTTGCCTGCTGCTTTTTGTTTAGGAACCTCCATCCAGCCGTCACAGGAAAGATACACAGCCTCTTGGATGTTTCCCTAACAGTTCTCAGTTTAGGTAATGTAAATAACATTTTTTACATTAACATCTTATTTATGTAGAATCTTCTGTCTCAGCAGATGTCCTACAGCTGTAGGTGTATAAAATACAAAGCAGTGCTGGGGGCAGGGGACAGGGGAGGATTAATCTCTTCCTTATACAACTAAGGAGGCAATTCAGTGAAGCAATGGAAGTATTATCAGATAGCAGATATCACACAAATTGGACATGGGATCCAAAGCTGAGGCTCTGTTTGCTTAAGACACTGCCTCATCCTTTGATGTCTTGCATATTATATTTTTAAGTCAAAGATGTAGGAAGTCTAATAAATTATTATTAGAGAAGCAATTTTTTTTTTAATTATTTTTTTAGCAAAAGAAGTTCATAGGTGGCAGCCTTGCTTGCTTCAGATCTCTTTTTTAACCCATCAGGGATACTATCATGCCATGGTAGTCAACAGACACGCAGCAGCATAGAACTAAAATGAGTTCCATATAACCCCCTTACCATTCAGTGAAAAATGATAGCACTTATGGACCACTTCATGTTCGTAAGTTGGCTGCCTTTTTACAGAGCTGGAGCATCTTGTCCAAACCAGCAATTACCACATATGTCATTACATGGGGTTGAAATGCAGATTTCCCCTGGTGTGCTGTGCCAGGTGCCAGATTAAGCCCTTTCTGACTCCTTTAAAAACACAACCAAAACCTTGCTGTGTTAATCCTGAAATACAGTAGCCCATGATCACATAGATCTGCTGTGAGTGTCTGCAAGGGCACAAATCACGGGTAGTGCAGCGATGTTCTAAGAGCTGCAGCCAAAGGTAAATGAACAGGCATTGATAATGGCACTGGTTAATTAGCAGGGAAATCATAGAATCATAGACTGGTTTGTGTTGGAAGCAACATCTAAAAGTCACCTAGTCCAAGCCCCCTGCAGTGAGCAGGGACATCATCAACTAGATCAGGTTGCTCAGAGCCCCAGCCAACCTCACCTGGAATGTTTCTAGGGATGCAGCTTCTACCACCTGTCAGGACAACCTGTGCCAGGGTCTCACCACCCTCAGTGTAAAAGATTTCCTCCTTATATCTAATCTAAATCTCCCCTTTTTTAGTTTAAAATCATCATCCTTCATCCTGTCACAACAGGCCCTGCTAAAAAGACCATCCCCATTTTTCTTATAGTCCCCTTTAAGTACTGAAAGGCTTCAATAAGATCTCCCTGGAGCCTTCTCTTCCTCAGGCTGAACAACCCCAACTCTATCAGCCTGGCCTCATAGGAGGTGCTTCAGCCTTCTTTGTGACCTTCCTCTGGACCCACTCTGACAGGTTCATGTCTAGTGCTGAGTGCTCCAGAGCCGGACACCGTGTCATGACAACTGCTAACACGGGAAGTCTGAGCCTCAGAGTCAACACCGTGTGTGGCCAGTACCCATCTCAGTGCAGCAGCAGGGGGCCAGCCCATACAAATGCACAGGAGGAGCAACTAATTCAGCTAACGTGCTTCACCCAGACTGGCCAGTTCAGAACTCTGCACACGTATCACTGAGAAATCTGCTCACAGAGGTCTGGGGACCTATGCTGTCGTTCTTAACCGCAACCACAGAGAATTCAGCTGCTATAAATCAGCAAAATCTCCTTCTTTGCTTTCAGCAAAGAGGGACCAGTTTTGCACCAGGGCTATCAACACTTCAGAGCAGAAAACAGTATGGGGCAGTTAAACCCAGAATATGCACTGCTTCATCTTATTAAAAACATTTATTAAGGGTAGATTTTAGCTTTCTAACCTGCTGCTTGTTTTGCATGAACTCTATGGCTTTCCTTATTACCTTTGTTTTCAGGCACCATAGGCTCTGCAGCTTTGTTTTTCACAAGGTGTCAGCATCTCCTGCCAAAGGGCAGAGGAATGCTGATGAGACAAATTGTAAAAGGTTCTTGTAGCTGTTTTACCCCAGTTTTGCTCTTGTCAGTGACATTTGCCAGATTAAAAACTCTCAGTGCTTTAAAAAAGTCATAAAGTTAATTTATAAATGTAAAAAAGCACTTGATCCTAGACTCCTAAACTAGCTACAGAGAACTTCTATTAAATATCCAGGACATAGTGTACTGCAAAAGCCCAGCAGTTAGATATGTACATGTCTAGCTATTTCATGGACATGGAAAAAGAAAAACTGACACAAATACAGACTTGTCATACTCCACTTCTTTCCTCAGAGTATTGAATGTCACTTAAAGCAAAACAAACAGCCAAGTTCATTTCCCGTGACAAACATCCAGGGACATCTTAAAGTCAAAACAGAAGCGCCCAAAATCAGCAAGCAAAGGAAACTTTGACAGAGCTTCAGAACCTTGTCAGTTGCAATTATTCAGCAAGTGTATTCCAATCAATGAAAAAGAAGGGGCCCCCATCTCTGCAGACTGCTGAGCAGTATCGTGTACTTGATATACTTGATAAACTGCTCAAGTGTACTTGAGCAGTATCTGCAGCCTTAGCGTAATAAAAAGAAAAAATAAATACTGCCACGGATGTTAATGCTAAGAAAAGGTGAACAAAACTAACACTGAGAAAATCAAAAGGGATACAGAACAGGAAACAACAACAGAATCTCTGTTAATGCTAGGAAAAGAACTCGAAGTGCATATAATTTAATACAATCTCTCTTAATAAAGTACCCCTTACTGTAATTAAAATCTTCAATCACAAATATCAGTTATGTTTAAGTAATGAGACTGTTTCTTACCCTTTTCACATGACTTGAGCTGCAAATTACTTAAAAAAAAAAAAAAAGATAAAATCTATAAACATAACAGGATTAGAAAAGCCCCAAAAGACAGTCATAGTGCATGATTTGCTCTAGCTGAAAAGTATTTTCCTAATAAAACAGGCTACATGTTTGGATCATCTCTGGCACTTACCAGGAATGATCTCCTGCAGGAGAGGTAGGGAACAATTGTCATCCTCTGGGACCTGTTTGTTCCATCAGGATCTTTTTTCTGCTTGCTGTGCTTTGAGTGACTGAATGATGCTCTTAGTGCAGCCAGTGCACTGTAGTTTCTGTGGGTGATCCTAAGAGGATCATATTTTATGCTGATAAAATAGCCTGGTTATTTGGCTTTCCTGCAGCAGTTCTGGGAAGCCAGAGTTTTCATGATACAATTCCTGAAACCTTGGGGTACTCTGTATATAAGAAACATTAATTTTTGGCTTTGAAAGGATTGCATTCTTACATGCTGTTAACTTTAGGTGCTTTCAGCTTTGCTTAAATCTCAAGTGAAATCCAGTTTCCCATCTGTGTTGCCTGCATACATTCTAACCCAAACAGCAGTCAGATGAAACTGCACCGTGGTATCTCTGAGCTGGTGCCTGCTAGTGCAGCAGGCTGCCAGGGCACTCCTCTGCTTCTGTGATGGGTCAGACAGGTCAGGAGCTGTTCAGCAGCCACAATGACTCCCTTCCATACCCCACAATGGAAAATTAGCATACAACTGGAGAAGGGTTATGTGTCCTAACATGGTCTTGGCTCTGAGAAGGGGAGTATGTTCTGCTGCTGCGCAGTTCTGGCAGAGGCATATGACAGCCAAGAACCACCTTTGAAGGTGACAGAGCACTGGGAACAGGCTGCTCAAAAAGAAGAGGAATACTTTCTCTTGATTGTCATTGCTTCTCCAGCCATAATTAGAAAATGTGCTTCTTTCCTGTACTCCCAAAGTATTATTTGCTCACTTGTTCAGCCAAAAACCTTTTGAAGGAGAACATGGACAACTGGAAAGGTGATGGGAGCACTGAGAGGATGACAAGCTTTTGCTTGTCTTTTTTCTTAATGGGTAATAGGTTCAGACTAAAGTGTCAGTTGACATCCCATTGCAAAAGCATTTTCTCTTTTGTAAATAAATATTTAGGCAGAAATTTGCAGGCAGGTAGGAAAGCTGACCTGGTGATATTGCAAGCAGTGGCTGCATTAGGGACCCCAGCCTGATCTGAGTCTTCTGAGGCTGAGGGTGGGTTTTCTGTGTCAGAGCTCATCACTCTTTCTCAAAAGTAGTGCCCAGCCTCTGGCACTCTGCTGTAATAACTTTCTTCCTGATGCAACCCCCTTTTACAAAGCAGGGAGGTGCCATCACCCTTCTCTCCATGACATTACCAAAAGGGTATTTATTCCCTGCCACATGGTGTTATGTAGCTCTGTGATGTCCTGGCTTTTTTGATGACTGCAATGAATGAAAAAAAAAGAAAAACTTAAAAATCATTCATTTTGCTTTCTAATATGCTTAGCTGCAGTCATTTTAAGAGATACAAACCATTCCAGTTCTCACTTTGCTTTCTACAAACTGCAAGGAATTCTTATAAAATGATGTTGTCACAGTGTCTTTGCCAAGGCTTAACAAACTGTTTTAATAAAGACATGAGTTATTAAGAGGGAGTTGTATTTTAAAGGAAATTACAATGAATATTTGGAAGTATTCTAGATCATTACACCAAAGCATACTTTTTGAGTGACTCAACAATATTCATTTGTCATCCGGTGTATGTTCTTCTATATTAATGTTTGGCTTTTATAATAACGTTTATTTCTTATTCCCTAATTTGCTGTTTTAGCTAATTGCACAAGATATGCAAGAATAAACACTAATTACTAAATCAGACCATGGCTTTTAAAAGACTCAGGGGAAATAAACCAACAAATGAGAAGACAGGGACCTGTTTATTTTCCCTGCTCCTTGTCTGATGGGCTGCACAAAGAGTCCCAGTATTTTAAGAGAATGCACAGAGTATATGGAACAGTGGCTTGCTCTTTCGTTACTAGCAAGGAGAGGTCACTTATCTGTTTTCCAATCATGGAACCTTGCCAGGGAATTGGCAAGGTATTAATTGCCATATGGAAAGCATGTTCATGAATGTGCACATATGTGTGCATGAAATCATCCTCCTCTGTGAAGAGAATATCTCTTGGCATGTCTTTTTCCAGGCTACATCGTAGCTTCCAATCACAGCTGAACTGTTCCCTTGTTCATGGAGATTGTGGCAATGAGGGTGGAGGTCCTTGGGAAAACCAGAAAATTTCCATTCTGTCATGGCCCTCTGTGTTCTGCTTCTGTTCCCTCAATCTCCATCTTTTCTCCTGGCTTTTCACTCAGGCACATCTTTTCATACTGAAGCTTTCTGATCTTCAGTGGCTTCTGGTTTAAATTTTCCACAGCAAGCTATCTCGCTTTCTTCTGATGACAATTTTAACACAGCAGTTGACACAATAGGTGCGTTAGCCGAAGTATCACTTATCATCCCTGGGGCTTAGGCAGAAGTCTACACAGACTAATGCTTTGGGCTTCTAATTGTCTGACTGAAACAGATTTTTGGATGTGGGGCTTTCCTCTTCATTTTCTTCTAGCTGACTCTGATGATTCCCTGAAAATTCTACCTCTAAGAGGTTTTAAATTAAAGTTAAATGCATTTACCTTAGCATTACTCTTTACTGGTGTTTAGGAAGAGCCATTTCTACTCATCCTCCATCTATTGCTAGTTGTGATTACCAGTTGTAAGGGAGAGGAGAAAGCAATACCTTGCTGGATCCTTGTTTTGCTCTGCACTGAAAGCAGACAAACAGGAAGATGGTGTATGATATGGGATGATGTAGAGCTGCAAGCAGCCACAGTAGGATCCATAACGACTACAAAGAACAGGCAGTTTGCCTGTTCTGCCAGTGTTTGACTGGCAAAAGGCACTTTGTAGGGACTTCTCATAATCAGCCCTTTGCAAGTTCTCATCTGAAAAAGGACTTGAGAAGCTTTAGCCAAGTTGGTGGAAACTTCTGAAGATTGCTTCCATCCTCCAAAACGAAATACTTCCTTGGAACCACAGAACGAGATCCTTTTTATTCTACACCACTAAATGGCAAATTAGAGGAACAGATTTTGGTCATTCATGTGGCATCACTTCAGAACAACCCTTGGAAACCAGCCCTTCGCTTTGGTCTGAGGCAGAAGATAGTATTACTTTTGAACTTGCCCTCAGCTAAGGCTCTTCAAGAACTCAAAGCACACTGCAAGAGCTTCTGGCCTTGAGTGTCATCAGCAGTGGATCTTGGCCAAGGCCTACCAGGTGGGCAGGTCTAGCAGGTAGCACACACAAGATGCCTTCTATGCGGTCTCTGCTGATGGCATCTCATCATTAGGTGCTTAAACACCAAGTAATTTTCAGCATTAGCAGTAGACACGCTTGTCAGTATTTTCTTCCCAGTGGAGAATGCAATCAACTGAAATGCCCTGCAGTTTTGTTTTTCCAGGTTGCCAAACTTTCTGGCACTGCTTTTGTAGACTCTTCCCCTTCCATTTAGAAGCTGTTGAGAAATTTTCCTGCTCCTATTACAACGCTATTCTTTATTTTTTATACATGCTTCTAAATGAAATACACGTGGCCATAAAATTGAAGAGGATTCTGTTGAGATTTTGCTTTGTGAAAGCCAGAGATAAGGGTACTTAAAAATCAACTTCGAAACACTCTATTCACTGTGGATCATCTCAGTACAGAAGGATGACGAAACCTGGAAGTCACTGGAAAAAAGAAAAGTCTGTAAAAATAACTAAGAATCCAAATGGATTTGTTTGCTGGAAAAAGCTCTTGTAGAGCTTGGCTGAAGCCGAGGTTCATACAAAATGTAGGGAAGGCCAATTTAGTGCAGATACCCACATTGTCAAAAAAGACAGGCTGTGATGCTCACTGACAAGCTCAATACACACTGTCAGTCACCCTCGTTAAGTGCTATTTACAGAAACCCAAAGTGAGTACAGCAGGCTGAACAAAGAACTGACTTCATCGAGCAGAGGAAAGGCTGTTGAATGAATACGTAGCCGGAGATGGAAAAGGATAAAAGTAAAACCACAGTATGAGAAAGCAGACAGACCAAGCTTTTCACATTCTTCTTCCCTTAGTCCTCCTTCAAAAAACATCAATCTTTTTTCTTCATCATCTTTTTCTACCTGATTCTCAAATCATTCCCAGATTTCCAAAGATCAACAACAGGAAACTTTAATTAGGAATCTCGCAGATTTCAATTAAGTGCCCTTTACATGGCAACATTTTAGAATGTTTAGAATACTTACACTGAGGGATAATATAATTTGAATTTTATTCTTCAGAAATATAACCTACTATACAATAAAAAAAGACAGTACTCTTAAAGTGACACAGGAGGTGACCAGTGAATGCTCACAATCCATCATCACAGGGGCACTTCAGATTATCACCTTTAGGAGCTGGCTGGCACAAAAATAAATATGACAATGTTACACAGAAGAAATAAATGAAATATATAAATTGCTGTAGTAAAGCTGGATGAATTTGCTGATAGCAGCTCAAGGTGCTCTTTGCTCTCCTCATTTGTGACTCTGATGGAAAGATTGGGTGGGGCTTTGACCAGTCCGGTCTAATAGGAGGTGTCCCTGCCCATGGCAGAGGTATCAAAACAAGATGATCTTTAAGGACCCTTATAACCCAAACCATTCTATGACCTTCAAATATATCACTGCTAGAGTGGTGCTCCAGGCCAGCATGTCTCATAAGGAAGGGGAAACAGAAGGTGCTAGACATATCTGGAATCACAGGGTCGTTCAGGTTGGCAGAGACTGCTGGAGGTCATGTGGTCTGAGGCCCTGCTCAAAGTAAGGCCAGCTATGAGGTTAGATAAGGACAACAGTATGTTGTCCAAGCAAGTTTTGAATATTACTGGGATGCCACAACACTGCTGGGCAATCTCTGCACCTAACTTTTCCCATTGCCAGAACAGTTTCCATCATATACAGTGGAACTTACCTTATGACAATGGGTGGCTTTAGTCCTTTTGCTGTGCATCTCCCCGGAGTGTCTGGCTCCATCTTCTTCTTTTGAAGGCATTGGCAAGATCCCAACCCTACTTCTCTCCCCAAGGTTTCTCATTTCCAGACTGGGGTAACATGGCTCCAGCTGGATTTTGCACTGCTAACTGATACACCCTGCCACAGGTTGTGGTCTGCAGCATAGAATAGAACTCCACTGGTTGATGGGGGATGTTTTCACCAGAATGTGGGACTTCACCTTACTTTTTAATGCAGAGTGTCTATTAATTTTGTGGGGTTTATAACTTTGTATAACTTTTGACAAAAAATACTGAAAGGTCTTGAATCAGACAAATATAGATTTCACTTTTTTCAGTAATTTATCCCCCTACCAGAGTTTACAGTGTTTCAAAATTCCATTATGTTTTCCTTTTCATGGGTATACAAGAGAATGATGAATAAATCTGCCAAGAAGGTGGACAGTGGCACATTTCCCTCCCTCATCCCACAGGAAAGAAACAGGAGCAACTGTCTGCAAGCTACTAGCTGAAAAAAAGGGTCATCAAGCCAAACTGATGACGAGATGCGTTTGGAGGCTCCTGTGCACTGAAGTGAGCAGTGCAGACTGCTTTCCTTTCCTCATATTTATGACATAATATGTCCCAGATCTTGAAACAGGACCGTGCAGTTCAGATGATGAATCAGGGGAATTATGCAGCTGACTCCTCACAACTCTAATAACTCTGGATGATTGTTTCACATGACTCACTTGAAGCCCTCTTCTGATCCTCATCATGAAAGAATTAAAATAAAAGGCAGAAACAGATCATATGTTTAAGTGTCAAAAACATCTCTACGCTCTTCAGAAACAGGGAACCAAGGGAATCAGCAAAATATACTTTTGTCTATCATAGTAAGTGTCAATTTAGAGGAAAGCACTACAACTTGATAAACTGTGAACTGCATTAAAGTTATGACATAAATTTTGTGTAAGCCCACACTGCACATTATTTTTATTTAACAAAACTTTTTGGTAAACTCAGAATGCTTAACTGGCATAATGCAAGTCTCAATATGTTTGGTGTTACATTGAAAAGACTTCATTTGTTAAAGTTTTCATGTGTTATTAAAGTCACTGCTTGGATGTGGTACGTCCAAGTTTTAATTTAATACAGTTTGTATTAAAGGATAATATTAAAACTAAACATACAGCTTTTTAACAGATGTTTAATTACAGCAGCTTCTCTAACTCTGAAATCGTTTGTGGATCTCTCTCTTGTTATTTCAGATGAAATTACTTAGATACAAATGTGGGCTCCTCTGGTCCATTATCTTTTCACCATTGTGGGGCAAGATGAAGTCAGCAGCGTTTTTAGCAAAAAAGAGTCAGTTCCTCATTGCCAGTTCTGAGATAAGCTGACCAAAACCGTCTAAACCAAATGAGTAACAGATAAAAAAACCTCAAACTGTTATTCTTTTTCTCCATGTTATTTAAACAAAATGCCACTAATTCAAAGTGTAACCTCAAAATTCACCTCTTGCCTGCAGTCTTAACTTTTTCCCTCTCTGCATTCTCCAACAAGTTGTCTAAGTTTGATTTACTCTCTTACAAATATACAAGAATGCAGTTATTTATTGTTGAGCTGCTGCTTTATTAAAGCAAGCTCTTGTTCTCACACTCCTCCCAATGTACATATTGGAAAGCCTCAGCTCGGAGTGGAGGTGGAAGTCCCAGTTAACAAATATGAAAACAGTCGCTACTAATAAACCCCTATGGACTAAAATACAAGTTTATTATATTATTAAAAATCTGAGAGGGGATTGGAAATGTTTTGATACCATCTTAGGCTCAACAACGACCCAATACCATCTCTTCTCCATCTTCCTGAGATAGGTGAAGCCTGCTGCTTTGTGATCATATCAAGGTCATTCATGAAATACAAGAGGGATATGCTGAATGCTGCTCTCACCCTTGGTGACATTCATCCTTTTGTAAGGGACAACCACACTGGACTCACTGGGACTTCAAGAAGTGCACTGGGCTTGGGCTGCCCCTCTGCAGAGATTAATTTAATAGCCACAGTGACATTAGTGCTGCTTCGCTGTGAATGAACTTCAAATGCCTAATTTTCCATCATCACCTTGCTTCTTGAAGCCCCTTTTCTGAATAAAAAACTAGTAAAAGTGAAAATCAAGGAGTGGAAATTAGACAGAGTAATGATGAAAGGTTTCCAGTAACACACACTAAAGATTTTAAATAAATATTTTAATTCTATTATTGGCATTTACAGGTAGAAAGCATACAGTATGTTACAATTTTATCAAAATGTGAAAAATATGGATGTTACATAAGTAACAAATGTAAAAAAAGTATTTTTCTTACCTTCCCTGAAAGTAAGAAAACTATTCAGCATAGGAAAATATTGATATAAAAACACAGCTTAGGTAAAAAAAAACATACCAACAAACAAACAGTTGAAGTTTTTACACAGCACAATAGGTTGATCAGGTCTGCATGAAGATGAAAGGGCTTGGTGAGGTTCTACTATACCTAAAACTTCAGGGAATTTGGGACAAACAGTAAGCTACATTAATGAATCTATAAGTAGTTATCCCTCATATCCGCTCCAAAATGCTAGAGTGCAGTAATTTTCTATACAATAAATAATTCTTCAAAGTTTCCATCATAGAAAAAATCATATAATGCAGAAAATGCCACTCCAAGGTCACAAAGGCTAGGCAGTGCTTTAATAATAATTATGATAATACTTATTATAGTGCTTTATAAAGTCTAAGCACTTCAGACGAGTTAACTAATTAGTCCTCACGACACCCCTGCGAGGCTGGTGAGGAAGTGTTTTTCCTACCTTTCCATAGTACAGATGGGAAAAGGAAACCTGGGGAGAAGCATGGACTACAGTAGCAGCAGCACAGCCTAGATGAGAGGCCAGGGGACTGGTAAATCAAGGGGTTCTTCCCTCGATCCCGTTGATCGCACTGCTGCTGCAAGCCAGGCTGGCAAATGCCTATTGCTCCCCTCCCAATGGAAGCACCGAGGGGGACGAGCAGGGACTGGGGTTAAGCATCCCAAAATATTTCACGGAGATTCAGAAGCTCTCACACAGCTTTGTCAAAAAAACCCAAAACAAAACAAAACCAAAGCAAATAAAAAAAATCCCAAACAAATAAAAAAAGGAAAGAAAAAATAAGAGGAAGAACGATAAAAAGGAAAAAACCTCCAAACAAATAAACAAGCTGAAAAGAAAGTACTCCTAAAGTGCTGACTGGCTTGAGCTGCTTCTAGCACCTCTTGTATGGAATAAGACTTACAGCACTGTTGCCAGCAATTATTCAAGCTGATTTCA
Organism: Chloroceryle aenea; assembly: GCA_013399075.1. NCBI lineage: Eukaryota > Metazoa > Chordata > Aves > Coraciiformes > Cerylidae > Chloroceryle > Chloroceryle aenea. The sequence goes on from VWZY01000548.1 coordinate 43,886, forward strand.
TCCATAAAGTTACGTGTGAGCAACTGCAGGATACGGTAACTATGTTTTCTGAGACTCCTTCCTATGGCAATCCTTCATCCACCACCCTTCTTTCATCCACTTCTTAAGGAAAATTAAATCCTCAATACTCTTGCATCATATAACACGTTAGTAGCTGGAGACAATATGCACATCCTTCACAATTTAAAAAAAAAATAATAAAAAAATTAGTTCATTTTCAGAACAAAGCATTATTAATTTAAGAATCACAACCCAAACAACGGTAAATAGGAAACCCTCTTCCAAGGCTGCATGCCAGATATCTTGCTTTCAAATACAATGCATGCAGGAGAAATAAATCCATCCAAGCATAATTAAATTAAAAATGTTTTCAGTCTCTTTCAGCAGCATAATGGTTATTATTTTTAAAGTCTCCTCCAACCGAACTGGCCTGGGGTTCAAATGCTGACCTTTGCTTTTCTACAACCATATAATGGTTTGACTGGTCCCCGTGGCTTTGCACTGGGGCAATACCAGGAGATAAAGCCTATACATACTGTTCTGCCTCCCCGTCCTTGGAAACAGGCTTTGTTGTACCACCTTTGCTGTCTTCGCTCGCTGCTGCTGCTGCTGCTGCTGCTTTTTCAGGAAGTGATGCCAAATCTTTGAAAACATCCACATAATGCCCAAAGCCAGGGCCCCAGTTCAAGAGGTTGTCCCAGTTAAAGCTTCCTGCTTGCTGCCCCAGCTTCATGGGGAGGGAGCCCTCCCCTGCACTGGTGGTGGTGGCCTGTGCCCCCACTGGACCCCCCTCACCTCGGCGGCCAGGGTACCGGCGGGGCTTCAGCCTGGCACCGTAGTTGTCCTCATCATCCGCATCGGACTCATTGACCTGGGATAACTTGGGCATCCTGGAGGTGTACGCTATGGGCTTATCCCTGTCATACTCCATCTCTGAGCAGGTGAAGGACTCGTGAGAGTCGCTGTCGGAGGAGGACTCGGGTGCAGGAATTCCATCGGCTGGGTTCCTTGTCCGGGACAGAGGCCTTCTGCAGTCCTCCTCGGAAGAGGACCGGCCATGGTCCGCGCTGCAGATGCTGGGGTTTCTGGGGCGAGGGGTGTTCAGTCTCTCCACCTCTTCGATGGACAGCCCCACTGGAGGAGCAGTCTCCAGAGGGATCTGCCCGATGGGCTGCTTCAGGCGGCTTCCCGGTCGGGAACTGTGGCTTGCCATGGTCTGTGGACTCTTACTTCTCCTCCCCAGCCGAGTGGCATAGTTAAAGATGCCAGGCTGGCAGACATCATTGTGCATCTCCAGCGGGCTCCCTTCCCTTATGGCGAGGTGCAGCTCCCTCGCTGGACTGTGCCTGTAGAAAGTTGATGACTTGGAGAAGGGGGCCGGGCTGTGCCGAGACAGGGGGTTGGGAGTAGGGCACGCCGAGTGGCTTAAAGATGTTGTCCTCAAGCCCTGCCCATAGGCAGGCTGGTAGGTCAAGCTGCTGGCTCCCAGGGGCATGGGGGACTGCCGTGCAAAGCCCAGTGGGCTGTGCCTCTGGATGGAGAACTTGGGCGTGTGGCTCCGAAATTGCTTGTAGTGCTGGATGATGTCAGCATCGGAAGGGGCAATGCTGCTGGCATTGTCAATGTCGTAGTGCTCAATTTCGGGCTCAGGGGAAGCCAGCGGGGCGCTGGGAATTGTCTCCGTGGCATGCGGGATATCAGTTTCGTCATAGATGAGATATGGGTTTTCTCTTTCGATGATATCAGGCTTTGGGTTCCCTTCGGGCTGCTTCCTGACAGTCATGTCATCACCATAGGGTGGGATGTTGTCAGGGTCATCAAACGCCACATTCTCGCTCCCTTTTTTCTTCTTTTCCTTCGTTTTCTTCTCCTCTTTCGGGCTTTTCGACTTCTTTCCTCGGCACTGGTTGCAGAGGATGAGGCTGAGGACCAGCAGCGCCAGGACCGTGGCACAGCTGCCCACAATAGCTGGCACGGCCCAGAGTGGCAACGACAGCTCAGCGGGGTGTGGGGATGGAAGGCAGATGTGGCCACCACTGCTCCCCGCTCTACACTCATGTCCTGGGGCACAGGAGACCCCCAGACATGCCACCACCGCCTCGCACGTCCGTCCCGCGTACGCCTCGGGGCAGAAGCAGGTGAAGCCGCCGTGTGTCCCAGGCTCACAGCTGCCGCCATTTTGGCAGGGGTTGGAGGCACACGCTCCCGGTGGGACACACTGGTAGGCATACCACTGGTTGATGCACATCAGCTCGCCCCAGCAGGGACTGCTGGCACATATGTTGGGGCCACGGCATCCGATCTTCACCGAGGGGTCTGTTTTGGAGAGAGTGGCGAGGCTGTGCTTGCCGGAGAAGGGAAGGCTCTCCCCGCCATACTTGACATAGGAAATGCAGCCATCGAAGCCTAGGAGAAAAACCAACAGCCACGTCAGGACCTGCAGACTGAGTAAGCACCGCCAACAGAGGCCAAAGATACTCTCACCATCGATACCTCTGCTGTGCTTCTTGCTCCCCAAAATAAAAGGGGAAACACCGACATAGAAGCAACAACATGGACAGCCCAGAGCTACAATGGAGCAAGAGCCTTATTTGGTGGTGTGGTTTCCAGCAACGTGTGGGGTAAATCCTGCTGTCAGTTATGCACATGAAGCCTCTGTGTTTTCATGACTGACTCTTACGTGTACTGAGCTCATGGTTGCTTGCTTCCCCACATTTTTACCTTATGTTGTGATTAATGTAAAAATATCTGCAATATTAATCACATAGTGTTTTATTGCTTCTGTTAAATGCTTCCTCTTAGGTTGTAATTTTGTTGTTTTGATAATTTTGGGGAGGGTTATATTAGATAGGAACTGAAATCTGCTTTGAAGCAGAACAAGATTAAGTAAAGGCTGAACAGGCCTGGAGCTTCTGACATTACCTCTATAGATGTACCTTTTAAAATGGATGATTTTCACAGCTAAGTTGTGCATAGAAATGGAAATTAAAGATAAGAAAGTAATTAAGCAGTTCCTCTGAAGACATGCACATGGCATTTATATAAATGATACCAGGATACCTTCCTTCTTTTAAGGCTGCCAAATAAGAATTCAGAAACAGGCTGTGGTTTTCAACTTCAACACCAAGCAACAAAAATATTCTTAGGTGAGTAAACAAAATGTGTCCATGTGTGCAGCTGCTGTAGGAAACATGGTTATGTCTCCTTAAGTTCTGATGGGTTCTCCTTGGGATGCCACGTGTAGTGCCAGGTTTACAGAAGGATATTATTCAAGATCAAATTTATCAGCTGTCAGCAATAATCAACAAGGAGGAGGAAAAGTGCCACTTCTCAGTTCTGAAGTGTTGTTCTTGGGTGAAACAAAAACAGGAGCAAATTTTCCATGATTAGTAGTGTCAGAGAAAGGCTCATTTCTGCTAACATCATGCTGCAGTGGAAGAACAGCCACTATGAATGGAACTTTGTGAATAACTGTGGCAATCTCCATGAAAGTCTGTAGCACGGAGATAAACTTTATGAATATCTCCTCTGTTATGAAATAGCAAATATACTCAAGTTGTACGAGGTGATACGGATTTCCATTCTTCAAAGCATGTTGATTTAAGATCTGAACACCCTCTGATGTCAGAAGTGAAATACAAGTGAGTATCAACATCAAACACATTTCACTGAGAGATGCAAGTCATTTTGTGTAAAAGGACATGAAAGAGCCTCCTCAGTTTTGCAAGAGAGCCATTTCTGTATTATTTCCATTATGAAAGAGTCTTTTCTTTCAGTATTACTTATATTTTCATTTACCCCTGCTTTTTACATTCCCAAATAAAGAGGAAATTGAGGATTTATGTTCAGGTGAGAGCCCAATGCACGATGACCTTGCCGCACACTTGGTGGTCCTGTACAGCACTGGTGCAATAAACACCAACTGGAATTTTGTCAGCTCTGCTTGGGTCTGAAAATGTTATTGCATATACCAGCTTCACAGCCCTGCAACGGTCACCCGCACGGTGTTTTTGTTTGCCTGTAACAGTACTGCAGATATTTTTGAGGTCATGCAGAGTTTTATACCTCCCCCTTGTAGATCCTTGGTATGTCGTACACAGTGTAACTCAATATTAAAATAAAATCAAATCATATGAAGAAGAGATTTTGGATTGTGTATTCCTAATGGAATCCAGACATTCCTAATTTGTCTGCTGCAGCATCAGGCAGCGGTGAGAAGTCAGTGTCCTCTATTTTCTTTGTTCCAGCTTTCCTACCAGCCTCTGATTTTTCCATGCATACGGTGCTCATAAAACTTCATATAAAAAAGGGGAAAGGTCAGCACAGCATCCAAACGAGACTGTACTGCGTTTCATACTTCACAACACACAGATGTGAAGTGTGAATTTGATCCACTCAAAGATATTTATGTGGTCACAATCCTTGAAGTCAGGAAGGTTTTTCAACAGGAAAACTCTGCAAAACCTACGCCTGCATTGTCTGGAGTATCTCATAGTCTGCAGCTAAAATCCCTTCCATCTTTGCTTATCACTGCAAGGATGATATCAAATATATGTTAGCTGCTTCTCTTGCCAGGGTCTAAGACAGTTGCTTTAACTCTTAAGGGAAAATTATTTACTACTTAACAACTAGATGTCAGTCAGAGGGTGGTTCTTTATTGCCCTTGATTTCTGCTGCTCAGAACTAAATCCTATTCTTCACTTGACAGCAGGAAAAAGCAGAAGGAAGTTGGGAGCTTCAGAAAATATTTTAATCATATTAATAACAGGCTAAATCCTGCAGTACTTACCAAACCCCTACAAAGTTCTCGTTTAGTAGTTTTGCCCAGATAAAAGATTTGCCTTGATATTCCAGATTCTCACTCAGGTAAGGAATAGATCCTGTCTTCTCCATTAGCATAACAAAATGATCACAATTCATGTACAGCTTAGCAAGCAAATACACCTCCCATCTCCAAAAAGCCCTGCTTTTGGAAACAACAAGGTTGCAATGTGTACCAAGGGGACAAAGTCTGCAATCCTTACTCATTCAAATTGCAGTTTTTCTGGCAAAGGATGTAAGTATACCAAATACTGATAAAAAATTACAGTACTGTCTCCAACCTTCAAAGCAAACAGAGACCCTTTGTCCATTCAAATGTTCTTATGTGCAGCATACTAAAAAAAAAATTAAAACAAAATTACCTGCAAGACTGCTCTTGAAAGGTTGGCTTGATGGGATTCCTCCCAAAGAAATGGTAAGAACATTTTGTCCACCAAAGTCTTGTGTGGGGTGAAGAATGTCTCGGCTATGAGTCTTGTCAACTGCCAGGAGAGTAGCAGAGCCATTCTTCTCGATAAGAACTGAATGCCACTGACCATCCGCAGCATACACTTCTGGGATATTTCTTTCCACTTTTCCAGCAATGCCAGCGTCAGACACGTAATGCACTTTCCCACCTTTTATCTGATCAGAAGAATACAAAATGCATAATTTAAAATGCTACACACATTACCACTTCTATACAAACGTGAACCAGTGGAATGTCCCTTCAGTACAGCTACAGTAACACGTGGATTCAGGTGTAATAGGAAGCCTGGTTGTATTTTTTCCCAAATAACTGTTTTGTGCTAAAAATTTGGCTTCAATTAAATACACCATTGCATCTGTAGAAAACTTAGACCTGCCATCTGCTCATTCCCTGGTTAAACTTGTAAAAGAAAATAATCTATTGAGAGGCCAATGATAGCATGTGCTCATGACAAAAATTTTAACTAAAAAAAAAAACAATCCTTCCTCCTTCTTCAATGCAAGTGTGAAAATGCTTTGCAGAGTAAACACATGTTGTCCTTGCTCAAAAAAACCCTTTTATCTAATTTTAATTATGATACAGTAGGAATGTATGTGGCATGGCAGGACTTGAGCAAGATTCCCATTTCATACCTGATTTTTCTGCTAATTTGCACTTTGCAGAAGAATAGGTGTGTTTGAGAAACTTTTCTGAAGAGTCACAAAGTGCTATTATTTTGTGTGAGTTATCAAGTGGTGATTTCTTGAGCAAACTGCTTTTAAACTAGTGAGCTGTTAGGGAAAAAAAGGTACTATTAAGTTGCATAAAAATTTCTTGGCTTTTCCTCTAGGAATGACGCCTCACAATTCTACTGAATCATGAGATGCAGGATTTCAAACCTCTTATTAGCAAAATATTGAATGATCCCAATGTGAGATCAGTGCAAATTCTGCATTTAAGATATAGGAGTTAAAAACCACTCCAACATCCAAAGCTGCCAGCTTCTCAAATACTGAATAAAAGTCAGGTACATCAGCTGACCTCCTAAGGGTGCCCAGACTTATGTACAGCTTATATAGGGTTGCTCTGCAACTTGTTGCAAGTTTCCTTTTGTACTCTGCATGTTTGGTTATATGTGTTAAAGAAGATTACTGTTTTCCCTCCTGTGTTCCTTGCTGCAGCTCGGTCGGTCTGTGACCTGTAATACGAGTGTGTAGAACATGCACACGTGTAGTCCAGGAAAGGTCAAAGCCCTGGGTTTGTTGAAAGCTCTCTAAGCTTCCCATGCTTTGTTCCAGGAAAAATAATGCTCACCTGCAAGAATTGTGAGGTGACACACCAGCTACAAGAATGCTGCTCTCATTTCCAGAATCTGTTAAATGCTCTAGATTTACTTCTTTAGTGATGCAAGCTGAGGACTTTGCTCATACAGATCAGCTTTAATATGGCTGTAAGACCATGCTCATGTCTTGGCAGCAGCCTGAACTAAATGCACCTAGCACGTGGAATCATTTGAATCAAGAAATACAATGGTTAATAAGTGCATGCACTTCATTATAAATGCAATAATTTGGACTATTTGAAAACGTATTTTTTGAGGGGCTCTTTGATAAAGCTGCCCCTCAGAGATAGGATGCTTTTGTTACTGGCAAGCACAGGCAGCATACTATCACTCAGTCCAAAGAAAATCCCCCATCTGGACATGCAGACACACAGGCTCTCATAACATATTAAACACTGGTTGCCACAATCAAAAGTGTTTATAAAAAGATTAACTGGGCTGAATATGTACAGGTTATGGACATAAATAGAAATAACAGGTTTCTTAGTCTTATGTCATCTTTTATGCTTGATGATAATACTGCCTTGTATTTTGTTTCTTATGTAAGAAAAAAGAAATATACCATATCAGACAATACCCTCTAAACTTATGGGAAGACTCAGTACAGAATCATAACTTTTAATTCCACATCAGAGAAGAATTGCAGAATTATTTACCTGTCAGCAACTGATATTTTCCATACAGATTTATGACTCTAACTCTATTTTCATTTCTTTAAAATTGCATATGACTAATGCTAACAGACTCATAAATAATATACTAGTGGCATTTGGAAAATAAAATTTCTGGAGACCAGACTGGTCCATGACTTCTTCAAATAGGACAAAATAAGGAATGTTCTTCTTGGTTCCTTGAAGCACAACATATTTCCAAATCTGAAACAAATGCTGATGCTGACAGTACTGAGTAACTCTCATTTCTGGGTCTTATTTAAGTGGCAGAGCAACTGACAAATAGAATATAATGAAAAGAATGAATCACTAAAGCAAACATATTCCTAAATACAAGGACGATTCAACTTTACCAATATTTAGAGTCTCCTTTACTGAACAATTTGCTTCATCATTTATCTTACATCTGAGCACTAGCCTTTACAGATTTATGGCTTACTCAGTGAGATATCATTTAAAAGAGTTATGTTCTGATGTATTCCTTCAACTTGATAGGTGCATAGACTCACAGAATGGTCTGGGTTGAAAGGGACCTTTAAGATCATCTAGTCCACCCTGCCCCCTTGTCACAGGCAGGGACACCTTCCTACTAGACCAGGTTGCACAAAGCCCCATCCAGCCTGGTGCTGGGACACTTCCAGGGGTGGGACATCCTCAGCTTCTCTAGGCAACCTGTTTCAGTGTCTCACCACCCTAATATATGCATATATCATCTCATATAGGTAACAATCTGCATTCTCTACCTGTACAATTCATAGAATCATAGACTACCAGGCTGAAAGGGAGCTCAAGAATCATCTGATCCAACCTTTATTTGCAAAAGCACTGGGGAATCCTCCACTGCTTGGGGAGATTATTACAATGGCTGACTGTTCTCACTCTGAAAAAATCACAGATCTTAGAGCTACAGTTGTGCTGTATTAATCTGATTTCAGATGAGATTTTCTGCTGAAACAAGAGAGGCATTTTCATCTTTAACCCGATGTATTTATCCCATTTTTTGTAACTGAATTAGTTGCAAGTCTATTATTTGTAAGAAAATAAGCCGGGACAAAGAGTTTAAGTAAAAAGGTATCCCACACACTCCTTTTTGTAGGAGCATTTTCCATCTGAATTTGACCATTGTTTAATTGAATCTGCTAGGTTTTTTATGTTTCCTGGATTAAGGCTCTCTTTATATCATGAAGGCCTCTCTTGGGTTGAGGGGAGTTTACATCCATCATTTAGTGAAACAACTCCTCGCAATCTCAGTGGGTCTGATTTATTACCACTTCTCTAATTTTACCCCAATCCCAGCTACACCAAACCCAGTTAACTAAAAGAGGGAAAACGTGGAGGTATCAAAGTAGCCACAGGACTTGTAACTCTTCCCTAGCACAATTTAATGTGAAAAAACCCATGCCAGGTTTTCTCTGAATGCTTACACTTTGGATAAACAAGCACATTAAAGGACCCAAAAATCAAGTTATAAAATTGTCTGGTTTGAACACTGACAAGAGAGCTGTAAACAGAACTCCTTAAAACTCCTGGGGAGTAGACTGAGATAACATGGATAACGTGGGTTGGCTTCACTGACATCTCGGGCTACCCCTGAGGGAAGTGCTTGTCACGACACCTACTCCGGGTATGAGTGGCAGCGCAGGAGCCATACTGTTCTAACTGCAGTTAAATTACTACAGTTTTAGTAACTAGCATCATCTGGGGACTTTTTGGCAGTAATCGGTGCAGTGATGTTACCTCTCCTCCCTTAAACTGCTCCATCTGGTACTAGGCAAACCTCTGCTGCTGGCCCTTGCACAGCTGGGTCTGGGACTTGACACCCTCTGCTTGCTTGTATAACTTCACCGATATTAACAATAATAAGAGTGTTTGCATAAACACACCACTAGTGCTTTCAGCCAGGAAAAGGCAATTCTCTTTTTCCTCTTTTTAATAATGCCTATAGAGCTGACCTAGCAAATTCTACTAGGGACGAAAAGGTAGTATTTGTTTTTTTTTTCTCTCCAGAACTCAAAATAATAAGATCTTATCTGCTAATATGACTGAGGCAGAAACTTGCTATCAGATGATGTGGTAAAAGCTTATACCACCAAAGTAATGCAGACTTGCTTCTTAAACGCAGCTGGTGTGTCTGTACCTCTCTGATCAGGCAGGTGGAGAATATCCGTGGGGCTGAAGCTTAGAAAGTGTGAATTTCTGTATGAGTTTCTTTAAAAGTCAGGGAAAAAACTTGGAAAGCCTTACAGCAGTCAAGGAAACTTGGAGCTTACACCAACCCAATAAAGGGGCTTGCCAACATCACTGCTGTACTCATTTAGAGTTATGAGTAAATGGACTGAGTCATAGCCAGGAACCGAACCATCGCTTTCTCTTGAGAAAGGTAACTTCTGCAGCAAGAAACTCTTTAGGAAAAAACCAAAACAAAGCTGTGTGGCACCTGAAGCATTAATTCAGCTACCTATCTCAAAATAATTTGATATTGACACTGGTCTATGGGTAATCTCATGAATTCAAGCTATCCCTCACTTCCTAGTTTGATAAGTACTAGCAGGAATTAGTGAAAACTTTTGGCAATTGTTTGCTAGAATAAGGAGGGTCTGGGTTTCAGGCCTAAAAAAGTCAGAAGATAAAAGGCCAGTAACGAAATTATTTCTTCTGTAGAGTGTAACTTAATGATGACAACAAATCCAGCAAAGAGTACTGTTCTCGCTGCCTTAAAACAGTCACTACTTGGAGTCCAGACAAAACTGATTAGATACAAAACCATCAGGATCTTCTGATACCTTGGCAAAACGCAAGGGAATTGTTGAGAAGATGAACGACACTGGAGCAGTGCCTGGCCTCAGTTAAAGACCTAATATTTTATAAAGGAAACAGCAAGAGCAATGGAAAAATGTGATTTTGATCACTGTGCATGAGGCAGTCCAACCAAATCAACCTCAGCATTAGCCGTAATCTCACCTTCACAGTAGTGAAGTTGCTGCTTTCCTGGACGTGAACTAAAACGCCGTTCTCACTTCTTGTCCTGAACTTCACTTCCAAGCTGCTTACGTTTGGGGGTCCCCGGCCGGTGCCTCGAGTGCTGTGTCTCAGCATATATTCTCGCTTCTTGTTTGGGCTCATGTGGTAGTCAAGGCGTCCTTTGCCTTCTAGCGACAAGGCCGTGTCAGCAGTAATATCTAGGACAAAGACAGGGAAGGGCTGACTACATGGCTCCTTACAGCTACAGCCATTTTCTGCCTAATAATGACCATTTTCGTTCAGAGCAGAGGTCAAGTTCAGAGCAGGTCAGGAGGGAGAGCAGGAGTGAATGGCAATTTCAGCCCCTCTATTCTTTGGCCTCAACCAGAATGTGTGTTTGAGAGTGGGAGTGTGCTAGTAATTTACTGCTGCTATCAGTCAATAGTAAATTAAAACTCGCTAGGGAACAAAAGAGGGAGGAGGGAAAAAAATTTGGCTCTCAGAACTGTAATTCCTTCCCAGGGATGTTACTGTTTCCATTACTGTAAGCAGGGTTTCATGATATATTGAACTCTAGGCTCTTCAGGGCAGAGATAATGACTTTCTATTTGTCATGGCATAAAAAAAATAGAACGAAAAATGGCACAGCATTGACTATCAAATGCAGTTAAAGTTATGGCTAATACTTTGTAAACCAGCGCAATAAAAGCATATAAATCAGCTAAACAATAATGGGACATGTAAGAAAACAAAGCCCAGTCATTATACTACAACAACATGGAAGTAAATCACTTTGCTCTCCTAGACAATCACGTATTGACTTACAGAGCTATCCATATGTGAGTTAACAACCCCGAAATGTAAATGGCTTGCTTTCATTTACATCTACCCTATTTTTTTGCATATAGCCTGACAGTCATTTGACAAAAAGGCCTGCAGTTTGGAGAAGCCATAAGCACATGCACACGCTGGTTAAGTGAAGGGAAGGGTTTTCTCTCACTCTCTTACCTCCACATAGCAGACAAATCCCTCCTATGGGAGAGTTTTAGTTAAGTTACTGATTATACGTTATAGGGAAGCAGTAGTTTCAAATGAGTGCAAGTTACCTGAAACATGATCTACTGACTAGAAAACATCATCTATGTAACTCATTGCTATTTTTAGCTCATGAAAGGACAATAGTCCATTGTGGCTTTTCTTCCAAAATTATTTAAGAGGCAAGCATGCTGCTCATTTGCATTGCTTTATCAAATTCATTATCCCATGCTTCTGAAAAGAAACTCTTAACAGCATTTGGTGAAACCATAGTTAGGTGCCTGTGAAAGAGAAAGACAGTAAATCCCTCCATACATTTTTCACAGTGCTTCCCCGTCAGTCCATCTTTGCAGTGACACTGCTGCCACGACCAGTGATCCACACAGGTACCACCGTGTTGGCAGGGGCTGGTCGTGCAAGCGCCTTCGAGTCTGGGGCACCTGCAACAAGTCAGAAAAGTAGATGCTGAGGAACATGTGGACAAATAGGTGGAGCAAATGTGCTGGGGGGTGTCACGTGTTTGAATAATACTTCTGGTCTTCCCCCCAGAGATGCAAAAATGGAGAGGCTCTTCTCTAGACATCTCATGTTTCTAAACATATCTCAATGTTCAGCATTATGTTATGAAAGAGACAGAGAAACTTCTGTGATCTGTTATGCAAGAGAAGCCTTTCAGTACTTAAAGGAGACCTATAAGAAAGATGGGACAATCATTTTAGCAAGGCCTGTTGTGACAGGAGAGACTTACATCACAAGGAACAGCACAAACCTGGGGGTTGAAAGAGGAAGGGTGAGCTAGCAGATTTGGATGAGAGGCTTGACATTATGGCTAAAACTGTGACTTCAAATACTGAGATGGAAAAAAGAATAGAATCAGATAGTTCATCATTTCTGAAAGACCACTCGGAGGATATGAGGGAAATTCAGTGATACTTGAGAGGCAAAGTGAGAGAACAGACATTGTGGATTAAAAAGAAATAAGAGGGAGTAGAGGGCTAGCAAAGATTTTGAGTACAGTCAAACCCAGGTGGAAATTATAAAGAAACCCAATAACAGGGCTATACTCTATTTCAGCCCACAGAGCAGCATTAATAATAACTGCCAATAGAAATGTAATGATGTTGCTTTTCTGAAGCCTCTGTGATCTTTTGTGAACCTCTCATCTGAATTCACTTTATTCCTACATTTTTCACACGTTACAATAAACTGTACAGCCATTTTTTATTTTTTTTTTTACAAGAAATATCTGATGTGTCTGACTGGAATAGCCTCTGACTTCCATGACATCTTCCTTTATTGTAAACGCAGTCTATTTGATACCATATATAGCAGACTTACTGATCTAAGATTCCTTGGGCTGCCAAAGCCTGGCTGGGCTCCAGGGGACGTCCGTTGACTGCAAACTCCATTATACAGCCCACAAAATCATGGCTTTCCACCTGTCCTCTCCTTTGAAGGATGGGCTCTACAGACCTGATGCCACCAACAGTCACTCGATTTGGTTGTACATCGAGAGTCCTAGAAAAGAGTCACAAAAAATTATTTCTCAGTATCAGACATTAAGATAGTAATGGCAACACGGGAACTGTAACCATCAGCTACAATGTGCAGCTAAAATTCCTCTTCCAAAATTGATATTTTACATTTGGAAAGGGAGACAGAGAGATCAGTAGCCTTAGAACTAACATTTATAATGCATATGACTCTAAATTCACACTCTGTTATGGAGTGTCAAAATTTCTCTTCACTCAACTGAGCAGTGTGCTTGAAATCATAATGTATGAAGTTTTTTACTCATCACTTACATCAAAGATGATGTGTGACATGTGACAGAAAGTGCAATTGTGATTATTGTAAAGAAAGTAGCCAAAGTGATTGGGATTAAAGTTACTGTTTAGCTCCAAAGAGGATCTAAAGATGCGACAGAAAGGCTTCTGAGCTACTTATGGTAAACACAGGAAATAAGTTTAGTTCTCTGTTCTGGCCAATGTTTAAGAAATGAAAATTGTAAAAGATGACATCTGGAAATTACTGAAAACAATGTCAAAGTTATTACTCAAAGAAAGCAGTAATCAGCTGATATTTCTCACATATTTATAAGAAATAAGAGATGCAGTTTAAATCAATAAATAAAAACATCAAATCAAAGCTCACTGGAGTGAAATATAGATACTACTAGAGTAATTGCAAAGGAGGCTTTGCTGAAGATTTGTAGTACTAAATATTGTAGAACTTCAAGAGTAGTGGAGAAAATAATGTATTTATGAGCCAGTTGATTATAAAAATACATTTGTGTTTTACTGTCTAACTGAGATTTATACATTGTCAGTAATTATGAGCATCTGATATTCTGATTCGTTAACTCTTTCTAGATTACGAAGTGAAATCTCAGAACATTAGGCAGTAGGTCCTGTGTGCCACCAGAGCCTGGGGGCAGAGTTAAGAATTTGGGATTTCTGAATAAACTCCTTGTTATGAATTCACTACATGCTGAACAGTAATGTGAGTTAGCAAATAGCAGTAGATGTAGAAAATTTAATTTGCTTCTGCAAAGATGGGAGAAAATTACATTTGGGAGCCCTGCCTCTGCATGCCTCTGAAGGAACGCAGCTGAGGTATCTATCTCTCGCTTGAGGTTGGGTTAAGGGTATGTAATCACACACTTGAAATTTCTCTGGCTTTAGAGGGTGATTTCTCTTTTATTACACTCCAGAAAAAAAAAACCAAACCCACCCAGAATGAAGAATTATTTACCAGTCAGTAGAAACAGCCACATTGCTAACAGTGCAGTAGCCTGGCTCCTGATCCTCGGAGCAGGAATCCACCGTCAGCGAGGCTGCCTGCAAAAACCACACACACAAATATGATCAATATTACAAGGCTGTAGTCCCCAGCCACAAGAAATATTTATGATTAATTGATTATATCAAGGACTTGGCTAGAATGGAGCACTTGTATATGACTACGTCATTTGGGACCACAGGGTCCTTCAGAGACACTGATCAACTACATTCTGCATCAAGGCAGTGAACATCGAGATGTGGACGCTAAGAGAGTGAGTTAATTGTCTGCTTCATACAGTGAATCAGTTAAACACAGAGTTTTCAGATCTGGGCAGGGTTTCTTTTGTGTTTGCTTGCTTTACTCCTTGAAACTGCAGTTATTTTGGCTCACACCGTATCGTACTCTTGATCTGAGCAGAGAGCTGCTCCCTCCAAACACAAAGGGCGTTCCTTCAGAGGCTGGACCGTGATATTAAACATATTGATTGACCTTGAGAAAAAGAATGCAACAAAAGCTGGGAGTACGAACACTAAGATTAGTAGTTAAAAATAATAGCAAACAACTCAATAATACTCAGAGAGTAACAAAGCAGCCTTGATTAAGGGAACCCTTAGGCTGATGGACATCATGAGGGACGTTTGCCCCATGTTGATAATGGTGAAATGTGGATACCTACAGTAGAAAACAAGCTGAGGTTCAGAGAAGTACCAGGCATCACCAGCACTCAGAGCAGTCTTCCCATTTATTACTATCTCTGAGCCCTAGACAGTGGGGTTGCCTCACTACCCATCTCAGTCGTTCACACAAAACCAAATCATGGTGGTTTTATTTGCAATCTCTAAAACTCTAACCAAAGCTTTCACTAAAATCATGATATAATTCCTGCTGATTCAAAAGGGAGCTTTTATTTAATTCCTTATTTAGCAAAGAATTTTCCCCGCAGTGATTTATTAATAACAGATGCACACAAAATAAAAAAAGAAGAAAAAAAAAAGGCACAACAACAAAAAAAACAACCCCACAACCCTCAAGGTTAGTTATTCCTTAAAACAAATTTTCAGGAAAATAAACATAATCCTCAAGTTGTACATATCAGCTTCTCATGTTTCAGCTAGATGTGTGGCAGTTTTACAGCAAATTTAACTCAAACTTCACTTGTAAAAATGCATTGGTTTATATTTTGATTTAGATGACAGGAGCTGAGCAAACAGCCATAGTATGTCATTACTCTGCAATGGCTTTTTATCCTGCCTGCAACTAAGTTCACTGACAAAGTCCTGTTGAAATGCTCACAGATCGTCCATGCTATTACTAAATGCATGCTGTGAGCTGATGCATTCTATTGACCAAATAAATTCATAGCTCTTAGCCCTAAATCATGTCCCACAGTATGCCTAAATTGTTCAATTTGCTATTTTTAATGAAAGCTTATCTCAAATTTCTTTCCAGTCATAATGAGCAAACTACTTCTCCCGAGAAACGTCAGTCTGCAGTTCCAAAGCAGATTATAACTTGGTATAAATGAAACAATTCATTGAAAGAATAATAAGCTGGCTGGTCTGTATGCCATCACACGCATACATATTTTCCTTCAGAATATCAACAGTGAAAAAAATGAAATGAGTTTTTTGTTCTTAGCTCAATCAGCGTAATCTCCCTAACTTACATTGCTATGTGCTCTGAAAGCCAAGCTACAACCCCAGCTGAAGGGATAGATATTTGAGAATATATTTTACTTGGACCAGAGTTCATACAATTTATTTTCTAATGTTAGTCAAATGTTCCTGCTTGTTACTTAAGCATTGCTCTACGGTTACCTTGCCGCATTATGAGCCTTTCTATCCTGTCACTCTGCAATAGCTCAGGACTGACAACTTAATGATTTTACCAGTTTCCGATAAAATCCCACTGTGCTGTAGGAAATGACAGATTTGGAATCCTGAAGGGGGGCTATTTTATGCAGTTTTGGACACCTGGGAGACATTTTTCCTGCAGCAGAACTATCTAAGACAAAGGCGATCCTTTTCACACACGCTGTTTGTAAACAGCTGACATTACCGAGAGGTTTTGAGAATTAAAAGCAAAACAAAACCCCACACAAAGGTATAGGCTGTCTTAAATGTTTGCTTTCAGCCTGAAGCATTCATAACTGAAATTTTCTGTATATAATCCTTTTTATGTTATCTCTTCTTCTATAGTCTAGCCTCTGGCATATCTACAAGTTAAACATTTTCCTGCTCTTATGTTTTTCTTAAGTGTATTTCATTTATTCATTGCAATTTTAAATGTGTGCTCCTATACTTACATATATATATAAACTTAAATCCCATGGATAGAAATATTATACTAATTTAGTTGCTAAAATGGGAGATTTCAAGATTTAGGTGCACCTTTGGGCATTACCATTTGGAAGCTGTGATGGAAATTATGAAGTATCTAATGCTAAGGTATGTTAAAACAAAATCATTACTCAACATCACAATTACCCTTCATCTTATTTGGATATGTAACTCCTACAAACACACAAATTGGATTTCCAAATCCAGCTTAAGACTAAACCATCATCCTTTCAATAGAGACATCGGGTCTTCCACTAGGTAACTGAAATGCAGTTTCAGGCTCAAGATTCTCTAAGAAAGAAGAAAAAAGCACCATTTTGGGAGGACAGGAGACAACCCCAGTCCCACAAAGAACCCCAGACACTAAGGTAATAAATACATCTTTCAGATGCTCCTGGGACTTTTGTGCCTATGGACACCTCACCCCAGACCTGAAGCTCTTCATCAGGGTGGCCTGAACAAACCAGCTTGAAAATACCAAAGGGCTGTGATCTCAGCAGCACTGCCTGTTGCAGCAGTTTGTGATGGGAAATCCCTACAAGGACTTGGAGAGCCACGCTGGGTAGAACAGTTTACTCTTTTATTCCCTACATCACTTCTGGCTTGGAATATATAAAACAGAATGTGAGGCTCAACCATATATTCTCCTTATAAGACTTCAATTTCAAACATGGGAAGAGGATGGGATTGCACATATGCTGGCCACTTCTGCCCAAGAAGGGAGCTGTTGGGCAGTAGTTTCTGAATATGGATGGCAAATAGATTTGGGTTCATTTCTAACTCAAACACTGTGGAGTCAAAAAGCTTGGCTTGAACTCAAAGAGCATTTGGTTTATGTTCTGCTTTGGAAATATTATTAAAAATGAGAAAGAGGAATAGAAAACATTTACTGGAAAAAAAAGGAAACAAACCAAAAAAACCAAAGGCAGGAGAGGGGTCAGAGTACCAGGCATATGGCAATCAGTTGTCCCAGTCCAGTTTTTAGTAAAACTCCTCCCCTCAAGTGCTTTCTGGGGGACAAAAAGAAAAGTAACTTCCCTTCTTCCCCAAAAACCCTCTCAATGTAGCATCTCAGAACTATGTATGCTACAGAGGTAAAACAGGCTTCCAGTCCACTGAGATTGGTAAAATCTCTGAACCAGCTCAAGGAGGTCACAGACGCCTGGAATTTTAAGTCTGTCCACTTCTATTTTCCAAATGTTGAGAAAAATTATTTTGAGGCTTTTTGTAGTAACTATGGTTAATTAGCCTTCCCTGATAATCATCCTTGCAATCTGCATCAGTTAATTAGTCTCACGTGTAGTAATTTCTTTTATTAATTATTGCTGGTTCTCATTTTTCACATTTAAGAGCACAGGGCATTGCACATGTTTTTTAAATTATTCTTTATCATCAAGCTAAAGAAACCATTATAGGTCTGAGTCTGTTGGAGTAAGACAGAAACAAGGAAGGTGTTTTTCCAAAGGTGGAGGTTCTGCTAGCAAATGCAACATTACTAATTTTATGTTCCTCTGAGTTCACGTGGAAGCCAAAATGACTTGGCTGAACTGATCATAAATTCTCATTTTAGCATTTCTTACCATTCCAGCCCTCCGGGCAATAACTGTGTGAAACTGTCCATCAGACACCTTCTTAGCTGTGGTAAGCTTGTATGTGCCACTGCCAAGGTTGTAGGAGAACCTGAGCCTCTCTTCTACTATTTCCAGGGCCAGAAATTCTGCTCGCTCTCCGGTTTGATTATCGTAGTTGTACAACATCAAGGCATTACTTTTTATAGTGGCAAATTTTATATAGATGTAATTATTGTTTGGATCCATACTGGGAAACTCCATATATGACAACTCTTCAAATCCATAACTGTTCAGTTCACAGTGATTCCCAAAAACACCTGCAAAATGAAAAGTAGAATCTGGTATCAGATAGTTTTTGTCCTCACTGTGCTTTGTCCCAGAAAGAAAACATTGATGTGCTCTAGACATGGGTATGATACACAGGCTCTGAAGCATGATTAAAAATGTGCAACTTGAACAGAAGAATCCCATTACCCACAGGTGGATGTTGAAATATATACAGTTAGACTTCAAAACTGAGTTACAGATGACAGTTACATCTATTGAAAAGCCAAGTACGTACCATTGAGCTCTGTGGTTTCTTTGGAAAACAAAACAAAAAGGAAAGCAAGTTTGCCAGCTATGTCAGATATGGTTGCCAATCATCATCTGGCATTTGCTAATCCAGTTATGGAAATACATTTGTAACTTGAGCTTATTTTTCTCTTTCTAGCTGTTATCTGAACTGTTTCTCAGTCTGTGGTTCAGTTTTTATACTTATGATATAAGCATATGTATGATGAAAACATTACACCTTCTCTTGCTCTAATGATCTGAATATTTGGTACATTTTACATATTTCTTTTCAGATCTCTGTCATATAATATCCCTTGGTTTTTTTCATTGCAGCAACAATAAGGAAAAAAGTTTATGGATATTAGTTACATTTACAATGGACTACGACTACATAGGAAATGAATAAACTCTGAGGAAACGTAAACCAGAGAAAATAAAACATAATAAAGCAGTTATTCCACATGTCAGTAGAAAACAGTGTTCAGAGGTAGTTACAAATGCGTACTGAAAACTGTACTTTTGTGTGTGAGTTTTCAGCAGCATTAAAACATTGTAGATGATTTCTCATGTTTATCTGTTTTTTGTTTACTTTCATGCTTTTCTATATGAACAGTGACAATTCTGGATTAATCTGTGTTCAGAACCAATCTCACTGCAATTGTATCATGATACCTTAAAATACCTGTGGTTTATGTCTTCACCAGCTTCATTCCACAAACCAACTTTGGAAATACTAACTTGTGATAATTATAAAACTATTTTGGCAGTACTATATGCTTCTCTGATTCTCAAAATAGTAGGGTGGTTTTGGAACTCAGAGCTTTATTGCCATATGATAAATTGAATAGGCAAGTACTGGCGTGGGCAAACAGCTGTTTTTCTTCATCAAATCTACTAAATATATAAGTGCCAATATCTAATGCTGTGCTCCTTACTTACAGAAAATGTGTCTGTTCTCTAATTCTTGCTTGACTAACATATTGACAAATTATGCAGATTTCTCAAAAGAATACCAGCTCCTCTCTGCTCAGTATCATCCCAAAGTCCCTTTTTCTAAGATCAACACCATGATGATTTCCTTGCACCAAGGACGCAAGAATACTGATGTTATTTACAATGGTCATACTCTTCAGCTCTCCTAAAAGTTATTAGGAAGCAGAGCTCATAGTTCTTGCAGTGTGCCCCCCAAGAAGTCACAGTGACCTCCAATCCCAACATGACTTTCCATCTCTTGCTCTGCTAGAAGAAATACTGACTTATCCATCTTTCTGGCTGGGGAAGAATGGAGACAATGGGGCCAGGAGATGACCAACACCTGCCCATGGACAGGGATCCATACACACACCTCTTGTTTTTATGCAGGTTAAGAAATTTAAAAAAAGCAAAACTCAATTTTGAGAAATATTAATAGGGAAAGGGAAGACCAAGCAGGAGAAGGAGCAGAGAACTTACCGAAGGGGCAGTGGCAGTAATATCCCTCCACCCCGCTTTGGCAGGATCCACCATTGAAACAGGGGTTGCACTCACAGTAATTGACAGTGGAGTCACAAGTTTTCCCTGCAATTAGGGAAAAAAACAAAACCAACAATGATCAGGTCAGAGTCTTCAGGTCAATAGGAAAAACAGGCTGGTATTTAGGTAACAAGCTTATGAAGCAGAGCTGAATGCACATCCAGGAGGGAAGGTGCCAAGGACCAGTTGCAGCTGTGGGATGGTGAGAGGAAACACAGACCTGATGCTGGGCTGCTCCCAGCTCTGTGGCCCAGAGAAATTAACTTTACTTTTCAAGTGTTTCACTGCAATTAGTTCAATAGGTATTGGTGGTTTGGAGTTTGGTTTTTTCTTTTTTTTTTTTTTTTACATTAAAAAAAGAAAGAAAAGAGATCATGAAATGAAAGGAGATGCTGAACTACAAAAAAAACCAAACCCAAAAGAAACAATTCCCCCCACCACCATTGAATACACTGTACTCATTACTGTGAAGGAGATACAGACAGCCCTTGCTGGACCCTGTATGAATGCAGCATGCTGAACACAGGCTGCTATTGTACATTATATGATTTTTTTTGATTTTTTCCTCATCAATTACAACCTCCTTCCTGACTCAGAGGGACCACAGTCCTCTTGAGCTAAAACAAGTTACCCTGGATACAGTCCTTTTCTAAGCAGACGTTGTTACATGTGGTAAATATTATTCACCAGAGAATAAACTGAAATCACATAATTCATTTCAACAAGGAAGGGAACCAAGAGAAAAAGTGAAGATTTTAACAGATGCCAAATACTGACAAGGGGATTCTTTGTACAAAACTAGAATGGCTTTGTATGGAAACACTAACCACAGAAGTATTGATCTTCACTTCTAAGGTTTTCATGGCTTAGCTTTTATCAGTTTAGCAACACTTCCAGTAGATCCCACTCTTGGTACCTGACTTCTGCCAACTAGTGCCAGCCTTTGCCACCTGCTCAGCTAAAACTTGAAAGTGTCTTCATGTTTGTCCCTCGTGTTTCTCTGCAAAAACTGGCAAAATCAGCTGTGCTCTTCCAGACCTCTCTGTGAGCTGCTACAAGGTTCTCCATTTTTGTATGTCATGGGTATTTTAACATACCCATGACATACAAAAATTCTTCCATCTCACATGACAACAATACAACGTATGCAGTCCTTAGGGACTGCTGGTCCCTAAAAAAACAGGAAATCAGGACTGTGCATTATTATCTCTGCTAGCTTTTTCAGAATTTCACAATTACAGTCACCAAACCGAGAGAACCTCCTCTTCTCCCCCCACCCCTTTTCTGTTTAACCTGAAGAAGTTTGCAGACAGTTCTTCTGTCTGGGCAGCAGTCCTCCATGTGCAACCAAGCAGGATGGAAATGAAGCGCTGGAGGATTCCTGTGGTTAATAACGTAACCTGTAGATTCACCATAAATCCAGGAAACATTTCCAGTGTCTGAATCTAATTATGCTTTGGGGGTATTTATTTATATGTTATTCTCTAATGGGCATGACTGAAGGATGAGCTAACTTTTTATGTTAGATTTTGCTGTTTTCTTTATTCTGAATTTATGGTACATAGTGCAGATCTTTGACTTACTGAGAACACGTAGCAAAAGTGAGGCAGAGGTGCTTGAAATAGCTCAGCAACAGTCCTTAGTTTTCACAAAAAATCAAGTGTAGCTAATAAGGTTACTCAGTTTTTTGCAGTTTGATCTAATTCTCTTCCTCAGCTAACATCAAAACTGGCTTATTTGATGAGTCAGCAACAGAATATGGATGTTTATTTTAGCTGCACATATTTTAACCAGTGGATAACAACATCTTCTTAATATTTAACAATTGTTTGAATAATTCATGAAACTAATAAAAGTGTGTTTGCATTTATTCTAACTGTTTTGACACAGGAGAAGACGAATACTCTGATTTTACGATTCATTGGAGCTATTAAAACTAATATTTATTTAAAAAGAAGAAGAAATTTTGGCTATTCTTTGCCATTCACTGAAGTGCTAAAGTCCTGGGAAAAATGCATCTATTTACATTTGGAATAACAATCCAGCAAAAGATATCTATGAAGCTTATTTTTGCTGTTTAAATGCATGTTATCATGCTAATCCTAGAAAGCAAGAGTTCTTCAGACAGATAGCATCAGGATAAAAGTATAACTTGGGAATACTATTCCCTACTATATCCCTATGGTCGTTCTGTGTAAGGATTTAACAGAATTACTTTGATAAAGCGAGATCATTAGAAAACCCTGGTAGGCTGTGATGAGAGTTATAAACTAGAAACTGATAAATAAATAAGTAGGTAAACAGTATAATATAATGTCATGCAACTACCAAAAGAACAGAACCTTCTTTTTATTTAGCATATAACTCACTTTTAATTAAAAAAAATAAAAATCCTGATATGACCACCTAAAACTCTTAAAGAAACCGTCTTTTTTCCTGCTTTAAGATGATTTTTAACTGTACTTTTTCTTGCTTCTAAAGGATTCCTCAGTTCCTGAATTTCTTCTCCTGCATGTATCCCTCCAGGCAACCTTACCTACCAATTAGCTTACATCAGCTTCTTCTGAAGACAGTTGCTGCTACAAGGACCCATTTCAATATTTCTGCAGAATCGTGAACTTCATCAATTCACCCAAATTTCCTGTGACCTTCAGATCTTTGGTTAGTGCCTCCTCAGGCTCCTCTGAGACAGAATCTCTTGGACATTCCTTATACATCCTCTAAGGAAAAGTCTCTGTATTTCAAGCCACCACTGTCACCCTGCATTGGCTACGCTGACAGGATCCAGAGAGCTTTTATCAACTTTTGTTTTCTGTATGGTCCACCAGTGCTCAAACTGCACCTTCTTACTCTTCCTTTTTCATCTAAACCACGTTCCTTCTGTACCTCTCTGTTGTTATTGCCCAGAATTGATTGGCAGACCTCTGAACAAGGACATACACTCCAGGAATAACGATGTCCAACCACTATTCAAAGCAAGGCAACCTTCAAAGTTGGATGAGATTGCTCAGGGCTTACCCAGCAGAGTATTTTTCATTTGCCTTTTCTTTGCTGTGAGGATTCCTTGAGATAAGCTGCTGCAATACCAGTTACATTGCACTTGGTCCTGCAATTTCTGCTAAACTTCGACTTTTCTTTCTTTAACACCTTATTGGTCTAGCAAGTAGAGCCATTCCAGTAGATTTGGAAAAACAAAACATAGCTTGCAAACTCATTGCTTTTGCCATTCTGCCTAAGACATTATGCTTCTATTTAGATACTAATTTTTGTGGAGAGAAAATAAAAAGAAAAGAAGAAAAGAAGAGTTTTAGAAACTACTGTTTTTCTTGAGAAGTACATAAATATTAGCTAGTTTGAAATTCTCTCTTGCACAGAGAGAAACCAAATCATTCAAGGAACCTTACTGGACTGGAGAGGATAAGAAACTGTTTGTCACTATGCATAAAAGCATCCTCACCTGAACTCAAGTGGCTCAGTTTTAGTGCTTTCCAGAAAGATAATGCCAATGATCTCAACCTCATGATCTTACTCCAGTGAGGGGAAGGAAACATCTCAGCCAGTGTTTTGGGAACCAGGGAGACTCCAAGCCAGAGCCACCCCAGTAACAGTCCAGTTCAGGTGAACGTTGCAGTCAGTTGAGTTTATAGATCTCTCATCTGAAATACTGAAAGCTTAGGGTATTCATTTTTGTGTCAGAGAGACCTTTTTCTGAGGACCATTGAAATTGGGATAACATTGGATAATTGATAACAGACAGCATTCAGCATTTATCATTCATCACCTCAAGCTGATGAGATCATATGCAGGGGCTTATGCAAAAAAAATCTAACTTCCTGAGAATTTTATTTTTTTTAAATTGAAGAATGTTAACAGGAACACTACCAGCTGAATGCACTTGGGTTAGATTTCAGCTGATTTGAAAGTTTTACTTTTTGTGGTTCTCTGCGTCCATCTTTTAAAGTGGTGGTTCTAATATTTTAATCTTGCAATTGAAACAATTTCACAAACCTACATTCCTTCATCTTAATGATGGAAAACAGGAAATGAGGGGTTCAAAGGAAGGGCAGACAACTACTGTAAATCACAAAGCATATTCCCTCCAGAAAGTGATTATTTTAAAAACAAAACCTGATAATCATTAAGAGATGTAATTATAACAGATTGTTTAAACTCTAATGATCTTGCTCTGAGGTAATCAGTCTTTATAATCCTCTTCAGTGAAAAGAACTACATTACCTTTGCAGAATGATGAAGTGAAATGCAGCTGACAAAACATAATAAATCATGCAAAAGTAAGACTCTCAGTTTTCAGGTAGGCCATTAGAAAGGTCTACAGCTCATGTACTCTAATTTATGGTGAACACAGAGACTGTCTCAGAAAATACTAATTTCTACTTGTATGCAGGACCGTGTAAATATTATTTTTTTTACTGAGCATGCAAATTCAATTATGAGACTGTATTTTCATTCCAAAAGAAGCGAAGCTATGTATATGGTAAACTAAATTAGAAATCCACTAATTTGGGTGTCTTTTTTTTTTCTTTGGCTGAGGCACTCAAGGTTTATATTCATAAAGAAACTGTTTCAGGCTTTACTTTAACATTCACTGTGGTTATCCTTAATCATATATGAATCAGGATTAAACGCCCAGGCAGCTGTGTTCTCTTTCTGTTGGCAGTCTAATAATGACATAATAGTCTCTCTGTCAAGCATTCTCAAACAATCTGTATTTTGACATTTGTTCACAGAACCGATTGAATATTAAGTTTGCAGATTTTCAGATATACTTTTGTAGACACAAAATATCTAAAAATACTGAATATTAATTGTGATCACATCTAATAAGCTCCGCTGATATTCAACTCCAAAGATATTTTTGCTTTTAATCACGTACTTTGTAGCCATTTGTTTTCTATCTTGGTCAATTAATCTCCAGACACTTAAATAATTCTTGATTCTGCATCGGCCAACCGATTAAAAAATATCTGACTCCCAAATAGAAACGTCTGCCTCAGTGGTATTCTATTTTAAAATTATTTGTGTTGACAAGGAGTTTAAGAAAGCTCGTATCAGATGCCACATTTAATTCATGGCATAAAAGAAATCCAACGCTTCAAATTGCAAGAGTCTCTCATCAGATTTTCTTAGTTAAAACGGTCTTCTTTTTTTTGAACTTGTCACATGTAGAGCTTTATTTTTAGCTGACAAAAGGGTTCAACATTAAGATATGAGCTTTAATACCAGAAAAAAAAATTAGCTGGACGTTTTCTTTAATGTTTCAAATTATAGGTTAAGGGCATATACCATAGTATGCTGCTAGAGTTAATGAAGTGTTTTGCTTCGTTGCAATAGCAAACATATGCCCATGTAATCTCTGGTGCTAACGACCTTAAGAGTTACAGGGGATGGGTGCCCTAGAATTACTTTGCTCCAGGCAAAATAATTTGATGTACTAATACAATATGAAATAAAATCCTGGACTGGTAAATTAATTAGAACTGCTTGTCAACAAGAATTGCTCCTGACCTAAGGCTTGTGAGTACATTTGTGAGGTTCACACAAAAGATCATACCAGCATCCTTTATATCAACAGACCTTTCACACTGAATACGTATCCACTGCTGTAGCTTTGCTTTAAATGAAACAGTTAAACCTTTATTTTGAAGCTGATTAACCTTCTGCTTTACAATAAAGCATATCACATCTCCTGTTCTAATCTGGTTAAATAAAAAAATAAACACAAAAGAACACTCAACTCCCTGATCACTCCACAGGTTACAGCTAAGTTTTGGTGGCAGTCGTGGCAAGTCCAAATACCTAAACCACAATAAGCATGGCTGTGCCAGCCAGGGCTGCCCTGGGGCACCTGTGATACAACAATACTCCTTAGAAAAGGTAATGAAAGCCATACCTCATCTTCTCTGGTTAGATTTTTTTTTTCATAATGTCTGTAAAAAGTGACCATAAGTAATGGTTAAAATTATTCAGACCATTCTTAAATAGCATACTCATGACAGAAGCAAACATCAGCCTCCTCCTCTAGGGGTAAAATGCCACTAAGTTTGAATGTGTAGTAAATATGAGAGAAAGAATACTCAGAAGAGGTAGGAATGCTGTAGACATTTCTGTTGCTAATGAAAAAAAAATTATGACAAAGGGACAAAATATGGAACAGACGTGCTTGATCATTTTGCCTGAATTCTGTTTTTTCTCCCCGTAGCCTTCATCTGTTTTCTGTCTTGTATGACTGTAAGCAATTTGGGGCAGAGGCCGATTTGCTTGCTTGGCACACTCCTAGCAGACTTGAAATGCTACCACAATATGCATAACAATAACAAGAACAGAAAAATCATACTGAGGCAATGGAAATGGTTTCTACATATTTAATATATTAAAATAGCTCTTGGAATAATCTTTCTGTTCTAATGCAAATCAGGTAACTGAGATTTGCCCGAGGGCAGAGCTAAAATAAAGTAATACTGCGGGCACCTGGTTTTCTGGGTTTTCATAACTACAAATACCTCATTTTGCATGACCTCTTCACCTATGGGGGATGCTCATATTCAGACAATCTTGTGCTAAAAATGTACATTTCCGCCCTCTTTCCACCTTTTCTGAGCTGTAAGATACAGAGAAGTAAAAGCGTACCTGTGTACCCGGCTTTGCACACACAGTTGAAGCTCCCCGGGAAGTTCTGGCAGGCGGCACCGTTTTTGCATGGGTTGGAAAGGCACTCGTTGACATCCCTCTCACAGGCCATGCCGGTGAAGCCCTCAGGGCAACTGCACGAGAAGCCCCCCACCAAGTTGTGGCAAGTCCCCTCATTGTGGCAGGGGGAAGGGAGGCACTCGTCAATGTCCGTCTCGCACAGACTCCCATCGTATCCTGGCATGCACCTGCACGTGAAGGGCCGGAGGGGCTCATTGGCCACGATGATGACGGGGACGCTCTCGTGGCTCTTCAGAGCTGGGCTCACTGCCAACCTCCTCAGGCAGCTCCCTCCGTTCTGGCAGGGGCTCTGCAGGCACCAGTCGTGATCCACAGCCTCGATCCGCACCCCGCTCTGGCGGAAGAGGACATCTTTGATGCTCTCAAAGAAGGTGGCCACGCCACTGGGATTCACGTACTGGTTGTTGCCACGTTTGACAGCTGCCATCAGGAAGGTGTGGTTGCTCTCTTCGTACAGCCCGTAGAGCTGGACGGCGGTGCCCAGCCCCGTCAGCTGGGAGCTGGCGATGCGTAAGAAGTGGAGATAGTGGTTGGTCAGGAAATCCCGCACACTGTGGGCGCTCAGGCGGAGCAGGATGCTGTTGTCAATGGTGCTGTTGCTGAAGCCCGCAAAGAAAATCCGGACGCTGCTGGTGACGGCGCCGTGCAAGCCATCGTTGCTGAGGACAGCCAGGTCAAACGTGCCATCGGTGGACCTCGCCTGCGAGTGCAGCTCGCAAGTTCCCCCGGGAATGCTGAAAAGGCTTGTGACCCCTGAGGTGAGGGAGCACTGGAAGCTATCTAGCACATCTGGATCCTGCGGCTTTACATTGCCCAGAATTCCACCTGGGAAGAGGTTGCCATAATAGTGAACAAAGATTTCTACCGTTCTGGGCTGAGAGGGGTTGTCGTTTTGGTCTATTACCTTGATCTGCACAGTTCCTGTGGAAGACATCTGGGGAACGCCAGAGTCTCTTGTAATCACCGACAGGTAGAAATCACTGATCTGCTCCCTGTCGATCTCTCTTGTTGTTGTCAGCACGCCAGAGGTGCTAAGGCTGAAGTAGCTGGTTGCGGGGCCAGTGCTGAGCAAGTAATAAGTAAATGGACCTTGATTTGGAGGGAGATCAGGATCTGATGACTGAAGTGTCATCACAAGAGTTCCCGCGCGGTTATTTTCCATGACTTCTCCTTGGCTGGTGGACAAGGTGGGACCATTGTCATTGATATCTTCCAAAGTTACCAGTAAAGAGGCGCTTCCTGTAGCAGATGGTGTTCCGGAATCGATGGCCAGCACAGACAGGTTGTACACAGGCAATGTTTCTCGGTCCAGCTCTGCAGTGACTGTCACCTGTCCTGTCTGAGGGTTGACGGAAAATGCACTGTTGTTGTTGCCAGACCCAATGAAATAGGAAAACCTGCTCCAGCTAGGGACAGAATCTGAATCAAAGGCACTCACAAATGTGACATGGGTGCCTGGAGGAACACCCTCGCTGATTCGTATATTGTAGGTTCCTAAGGTAAAAACAGGAGGGTCATTGGCATCCAGTACGGTGATATTAACAGTCACTTCATCTATGTCTGCGCCACGAATGCTCCCAACATTTTTTGCGAGGACTTTCAAAGAGATTCGTTCTTCCTTTTCTCTGTCGAGAGGTCCTGAAATGTAGATCTGGCCACTTTTCTCATCTATCTGGAAGCCTTTTTTCCTGCTGTTGCCAAAGATAAGGTAGTGGACTTCTCCATCAGTTCCCATATCACGATCACTTGCAAAAACTTCACCTACAACAGTACCTTTCGGAGCTGCCTCAGAAACCTCAAAGTAATAAAGCTTGGACACAAAACGGGGCACATACTCATTTGTCCCTTCTAGCTGGATGTTGACGGTAGCAAAGCTGCACCTCTCCTCATCTGGAACATTAAAAGCCTTCACCGTCAAATGGTAACTTTGCTTTGTTTCATAATCTAAAAATCCCTGGGTGGTGATCGTTCCTGTATTGGGGTCAATGACAAAGAGGTCACTATCTGAGGACTGAATAGCATATGCGATCACAGCGTTCGGTCCAGAGTCAGCATCAGTGGCATTTAACCGAATCACAGTTGTCCCACTGGGGGCATTTTCTAACACATTGGGAAAGTAGTCCTCGGGGCTGAATGCTGGTGAATTATCATTCACATCAATGACATTAACAGTGACACTGCAGTAGCCAGTTCTGGACACCCATCCTCCATCCGTGGCAGTCACAACCAGCTCATGCTTTTGCTGTAGCTCAAAATCAAGTGTTTTTGCTAGTGTGAGTGTTCCGGTAGTTGTATTAATAGCAAAGGCACCAGCCTCATTTCCAGAGGAAATATTGTATCTGATTAATCCGTTCATAGCAGCATCTCTGTCTCGGGCTGAAACCGTCCTGAGCACCGTTCCAACGGAGTGACTCTCCGGGATAGTAACGCTCATACGGCTTTGGGAAAACTCAGGCGTGTGGTAATTTTCCTCTGTTACTACTATTTCAACAGCTACCTCAGAGGAGAGCGGAGGATTACCTTTATCCTTTGCTTTCACCCTAAGCAGGAAATTTTTGTTCAAATCAGCCATTAGTGAAGATGACACAGAAATCCAGCCCGTGCTCCTATCCAGCCTGAATTTGTTAGTTTTGCTTTCATCAGCAATAAAGTACTCCACTTCAGAATTCAAGCCAAAGTCTTTGTCATCCACTGCAGTAACTTTAATCAAGTTGGTGCCAACCCTCACATTCTTAGTAACGGGAGTAAAATATTTATGAGCAAGGAACAGCGGCGCGTTGTCGTTGCTGTCTACGATGTTAATGGTGACAGTCGTCTCGCTCATTAGTGGAGGACTGCCTCGGTCTGAAGAAGTAACAATGAAGCTGTGCCTGTTTATGTTGAAATTACTTGAACCGCTGGAGTTTTGGTATCTTAAATATTGCTTGTTGAAAATTTCCCCCGTGGTTGCGTTAATTCGGAAGAACTCGGACTGGGATTTTATGAAGTAGAAGACTTGGCCGTTGAACCCTTCATCGGGATCAGTGGCTGAAACCTGGGTGACCTTCAAGCCAATCCCAGGAAGCTCAGGACACTCCAGGTAATAGGATGGCTTTGTAAACCGTGGGGCATTGTCATTCACATCTGTGACAAATATGGTGACATCTGTGCTCACCGTCCACCCAGAGTCATGGGCAGAAACCCTGATTCTGTAGCGGTCTGTGTCCTCCCTGTTTAGTGGTCTGCTGATGGTGATGTCCCCGGTGCTGGGATTTATGGCAAATGGGAGACTGGTATCCCTTATGGAGTACCTGCTAACTGCGTTCACCCCTATGTCTTCATCTGATGTTGTGACTCGCGTTACTGTAAAGCCCAGGGGTGCATTTTCAGGCACAGAAGCACTGAATATCTGGGAAAATCTTGGAGCATTGTCATTTTCATCTAGAATATTAATGATAACTTTGACGGTCGTGCTCTGGAGCGGGGTGCCTTTATCTGAAGCTTTTATGGTTAGTGTGTATCGAGACAATTTCTCCCTGTCCAAGGGCCTGACACTTCTGATCTCGCCAGTGGCTCGATTGATACTGAAACTATTTTCCACATTGCCCTCAATTATTTCATAATTTAGCTGTCCATTTAGACCACTGTCCCTGTCGACAGCAGCTACTGTCAGTATCTTTCGCGGGGACAGGTTCTCCACTATTTCTGCAACGAAGGGATCTTGCTCAAACTCCGGCGCGTTATCGTTGACGTCTATCACTGTTACTTCCAGTTTTTTGTATGATGAAAAGGGAGGAAAGCCTGTATCCCTGGCCTCGATCCAAATCACATATTTCTGTATGGCTTCAAAATCTAAAGCCCGCCCGACAGAAAGCTGTCCTGTCACCTGGTCAACCAGGAAGGTGCTGCCCAGGTTACCACTGGCGATGTAGTAAGACAAGGAGCCTCCTCTGGCTGAAGATCCAGAGATGGTGGTGACGAGCGTGCCGACAGCTTGGTTTTCAGGGAATGTGAAGGCCTCCTGATCTGCCTGAACGTGAGGGAATTCTGCTCTGTTCACAAACCTCACAGTGACGGTTGTGTAGTCTGTCTTGGGGTACCGGCCACCGTCCCTCACATGAACAGAAATGGTGACTTCAGACTCTCCCGCCAGAGGGTTTGCAGCCAGGATTGCCCCCCTCGTTGGGTCGATGTGGAATTTATCGGAGTTTTTCCCCATTAGGGAATAATGGAGCTCAGCATTGGAGCCGGCATCTGCATCCGTGACGGTCACAGCAAACACAAATGATCCTGAAACAAAGAACAACAAAGTTAGGGCAGTTCTTTACTGAATGCACCCATGGTGGGAAAGGTTATGCTACTTGTTCATTTGTAAGCATGTCCTGAAGCAGTTCACTCCTTCTCACCCCTCTTGGAAAAAGAACTGCTCTTTTCACAAGCTCAGCAAGGGGCAGGTGAGTTTGTGAGCCTGCTCAACACGCACATGGCCAAAAAATGTGGATTTGGAAAGCAGGTCACTGAGAGAAATGCCTGGACAGATGTCAGTGGCTGCATACACATCTGCACTAGCAAATGGACCTGCAACATTCTGGAAGTCTAGCATGCCATTTCTATAACATTCACATTATAAAAGGCATAAATCTAATAAGACTGAATGTTATTTTGATTTTTGTAGTTACCCATAGTTTATTTATCCACATAAAAAAACCCTCTGGAATTCAACAGCTATGAAGGCTAAGGGAACAGGCAGTACCCATGGGTATTTACCCTACACATCCATCTTCCCTTGCAGCCCCTTTTCTTCCTATTCCCCAGATGCTGCGGCTTTGTCCCCAATACCTTTGTGCTTCTAATTTTGTAAGTTTATTCTGAGGACAGTAACTAACAGGACCACATTTCTAAAAGCATTCTGGTCCTCTGAGATAGGGGTAAAATCACACAGGTATACAAAGCATAGAAAATATAGACACACAAATTATTGCACACCAGTGCAATAACATGAATATATCACGTTTCAGGTCTTTTGAATTTACACTTCAAAATGAGCTCAACTATCCGACATCCCTTATATTAACCTTTACATTTATTTTCAAGGAGAATCCAGGGTGTTCTTTCACACCAGGCTTTACAGACCTGATGCACGGCACGCCTTTCAAATTTGACACTGTCCAACCAATTTGCAGAACGCTCTGCTGATGTACTGAAACTATAGAAAATACCCACTTCCATATAAAAATCATGTTGTTTTCCAGTTCTTCAGGCAAAAATCACCTAAAGGTAGGAACGATTTTGACAGTGTCCCCTCAAAACTATACTTCATGTCACTATTCATCATGTGCAATGATTTGTACTCCAGGGGAAGGAATATTTCAACAAGAACAGTATTAATACCATTATGAGAAATGAGATGGGGAAGTTAAAGAAGATTTTTGCTTCAATAAAGCAATTTGTATTATTAACTATTATTAGTACTAGCTTGCCTCTTTAATCTTGATTAAAAAATTAGGAGGAAACGAAGCTTTTCCTTTCAAAATGTACACTAGATCTTCTGTGATTGGAAGAAAAGCAAAAGTCTTGATGAAGCTATGAGGGATTGTTCCCTGTTTTTGGAAAAGCTATTTCAGATACTCCACTGAACTGCAATAGTTGTTTGTTTGTTTTTATAGACACCATGCCTGCTAGTGAAATCATTGTCAACAGCTTTTCAAAATAAAGTGAAATGATTATAACATTTCTTCTTAAGTGAAAGTGAACTATCAGCTAAGAAAGTTGCTAATAAAGAAAGTGTGTGTATCCCTAGGATTTCAAACAAAGTAAATATAGCTTAGGCTTTCTATATGTTTCTAGTTATAACAGGTTTTGTAAAAGAAGCATCCAACATCATAGTGCCAGAAATCATTGGTTAAACCTATGTGTACTCCTCAGAAATGCATTTAAAAAAAACATCCCCCAAAAGAAGCACACAAAGGCACTGTGCCCTAGTCAGAATACGCAAAGGTTTGCCAATGCTATAATAAAATAATTTCATAATGCTGTTCGGAAAACAGGGAAGAAATGTAAACAAATTTGTTCTTCCATAAAAAGGAGAAGTATTTGCAATTGTTTAAAATTTAGACAGAAAAACCAAGACATAGAAATAACCTTTCTTCTTTTTTTTGTGTGTTCTGTAAAGGAAAATTTGTTTTGTAAACCATTTGTCCTGGAATCTACTCTGTAGGCACCACATATCCATGTATGCATATGCTTGTGAAAACAAACAGCATCACTGATCTCCACAGCCAAGCAGTCTGATCGGTGAATCTGTGGTAATCTAGTGACAGCATTTAAAATCTTTTTACTGTTTTGAGATAGTAGAGGTCCTGGTATTAGTCCACTTTAAATACTGGGGAAAAAAATCTCAAATCAGCAGAATCTTTCAGTAAATTCTCACCATCCTCATGTAAATACATATATTCTCTTCTTTCCCCTTGTAATGCCAATTCTTCAAATAGGAAATATTAGTATTTTGGACTTATTTACTTCTAATGTATTTATTTATCAGGCTTGTTTAGACATAAACTGAATCAGAAATTATTTCCTGCCTTGAGTGAAGTCACTTTAATTTGAGTGTAGGTTCCACAAAATGAAGGCTGCTGCTTGGCTTTACATTTATTTTATTTTACTTGACCACTTGGCTGAAGGAAAGGAAACACAAATAGAAAACATAAATAGATAGTGACTTTTTGGAAGAGGCAAAATCCCCTTTAAGAAGAGCTCTGAGAAAAAAGAACATCCACATGCAGGATGAGACTTTCAGAGGAAAATGAGACCATTACCTTCCTAATCCTGGCAAAATAATTTAATCACTTGTTTGTGCAGCTGCTCATTTACACTATATCCTCTTTACATAACTGCAGGAAAATAATTGACTTTGGATTGAAGGCACAAACCAAAAAAAGCCTTCTAAATTGCAGCTGATATCTTCAGCCTTGCGGTTGGAAAGGCCCATGCAACACGCAGATAACAAAACCTGGAGAACAGCCGGAGAGCAACATCTCAGAAGCAATTTTTGTGGCATACCTTTGCCATTTCATTCAGGTGTCCATGCAAACTGAAATGTCCCAAACACTGGTTACCTGAAGTGGTAGGTGATGGGACGTGGGTGACGTAGGGATGGTGCTGAAACTTGGGCGGGTTGTCATTCACATCGGCAACGGAGACGAGCACGCTGGTGGAACTGGAGAGAGCCCTGGGGAAGCCTCCATCGCTGGCCACCACCACCAAAGTGTAGCTCTCCCTCACCTCTCGATCGAGGAGAGCGCTGGTGATAATTTGTCCTGTTGATGGGTTGATTGTGAATTGTGAATTTCCACCGATGAGCCTATAGCTGTTCGAAAGAAAAAACAAGGACAAAAAAAATCCGATTAGTATTTCAGAAGGCAGCCTGGTGCCTTAAGATAGTAACAATTATCTATATTCTTCAGACCACCCTGCTGAATGGGTATCAACACACAGATTTTATTCTAACTGCCCAGCTGTCATTACTTTTTTCTCTTCCATTATTTTGAGACCTATCATAAATGACATTTCTGAGTTTCCAAGTATAGTTGCTTAACAGAGATTTCTAACAAATGTGCAGACTGAGAGTTTGTACCCTTGGAGATACAGTCGAGCATACTCTCAAAACTACCAACTGGAGGTGTCCTCTAGTACTGTTTTTCCTGGGCTAATGCATTAAGTATTACTCCAAAAGGCTGAGGTACCTCTTAACTGAATCTGCAGAATATATTTAGAAAAAATACTATTTTCTGAAATAAAAGTATGACAATTTTACAAAATAATATGAAGATTTACAATTCATGTTGTTTCCTGATACGAAGTTTTGCTCTTCAAGGTTTCATAGTAATTCATAGCAAACCAGTAACCATGGAGTTACGTTAATAGAGAGTAATGGGGATCAGAATGTGACCCTTGGTTGGTGTGTATGTGTGTGCAGAAATGTGATTTGATAAGAACTGACTACAGGCTACTTCTGGCTTACTAGCACAGAGGATTTCTCCTTTCTGGACAGCTCACCAAGCTCATGTTCACACAGAATGAATCTCAAAGAAATGTGGAGCACTGGGCTGTATTTTTAAAGGCAATCACAGAATGGTTTGGGTTGGAAAGGACTTTAAAGATCATCTAGTTTCAACCTCCTGCCACAGGCAGGGACACTTTCTGCTAGACCAGGCTGCTCAAAGCCCACCCAACCTGGCCTTTGGTTAATATTACATTTCTTATTAATTCAGATAAGGGATTTTCTACAGAACACAGAAAAACTGGATAAAATGAACATCTACTGTATAACCCTGACAAACCCAACAGAGACATGTTTAGCAGGGCTTCTTCAGAGAAGCCTGGTACAGTACAGTAGCAGCTTTTTTGTGTTATACGATTCTATAAAAGATTCAGAAGAAAGCAACTAATATTAAAGAGAGCAGTATTTCTATCTTCACTCTTTAAAATCAAAACAGGCTATGACAGAATAATACCACAGGCCAGAAGCTTTACCTAGAGGTTTGATACCCAGACTGTGTAATAAGCTGTGGCAACTTCTCCTGCTCAGTCATTAATCTCTACAGAATGCCATGAGCATCCTCTAATTGCTTCATTATTATGCAAGATGACGGCCATATGTAATTATTCTCCAGCCATAGCAGTGTGTACCTAGGGTGGAAAGAATGTGCACAAAGCCTAAAGCACCACTTAAATCTCCCTAAATACCAGCAGCGTGGGCAAATTTCAGCTGTGATTTGTAATGTTTTAACCGTCTGTGAGGTGTTGCAAGAGACACTTTCTCTTCTGTATTTTCACATATATAGAACAGCTCAAGCTTTAGCATTGGAAAGATGCTATGAAACATTTTTTTTTTTTTAAATAATTGAGTAGAGACAAATTACATTTGCTGTAAGATATTCTGAGCTATATCTGAGTAGAACTGCATGCAAACCGACTGGACTATGTAAGGGTGTCTCAGCATGGTTAAAAAAAAATTCCAAACCCAAGCCAAAAAAATCCCTAGCCCCCAAACCCCCCAAACTTTAATAATGACAACTGGTACAAAAGGCACTGGCTGAAGCACTTAGAATATAGCCTTTCAATCAGCCTAGGCTGACCCCTGTTATCTACACTGTCTTTAGCAAGGCTGCTCGAGCGTGCATTGCCAAGAGCATCCTCATCAGCCTCCCATAATGACTTCACAGGTTATCACCAGAAATAAGAGAAAAATAGCTGGCATGTATGGGCACATAACCCTTTTTGCAGAAGACCATCTACTTCTTGCACAGCAGAGTCCATTTGTTTGTGTTGTATCAAGATTTTAGCAGAGGATTGGACATATCAACTTTGGAAACCAAAGACTGGATTTTGAAACAGGCTCTAACAAGGCTGAAGGGGAGTTCTGAGCTCAACACCTCTGACGAGGTGACCTTACATGTTCTGGTCCCTCTGGCTTTTGCTAGTTTTGTAATACCAGTCATATTTAAGATTTGCATTACTTTAAATGCTGAATTTGGACAAATTCTGTCCAAGAAAAACAAAGTCTGTTCCTGAGTCTAAAAAGTGTAAAACAAAGCCTGAAAACAATTTTTAAATGGCTGCTTACAAAGGAAAAATAATATCTTTATCAACTATTCTACTATGAGGTACTGAGTGAATGACAAAGACTAATGGTAGAGATATTAAAGCAATTCAACCACACTAAAGAAATCTGAGAGCACCCTGATAATTTCTGATTACAGGATGCAATCATTACAATCATTCATGCTTTGTATGGAATTCTTTTTTATAAAGGAGCTTGCCAGAAATAGTTTCTTAGAATAAGAGTGAATAGAATTAAAAGCCTCACTGTTTCACAATTTAATAAATGGTAATTTTGGATGGTTTTCAAATATTTAAAGATGCTGAAACATAAAGTTTCTTTTTTTGGTTTGTAGCAAGTTGGAAAGAATACATGACAGCATTTTATACACACTTGCTTTGCCATAACACAGCTCTGGTGTATTTTACTTCTTTTTTATTGACAACCACAGTGACATTCTTATGCACTTTGAAGAATGAAGGGAGGTGAACTAACAAATGCATATAAAGAAGCTACATTTATATATTATTTTGTATGTTTGGAAAGAGAGATACAGGTGTTTGCAGTGACAGAAGTTAAACATGATGAAATGTGTCCATCTGATTAATACGAGTCTGCTTTGTATTCCATTCCTAACCCACACAGCCCTCGGTGGATAGGATTCAGCCCGTCACTGCCACTCAGCATCTTCATTACTCTTGCTTGTGAAACTGGGAATGGCCAGCGTTCAGCCCAGTGCCCACTTAAGTTGCATCAACTCAGCTCTGCAAACCATTTGGCATTTAAAGCAAAAATGCCAAATTTTCCCTTTTTCTGTTTTTCTGAATGGGATGAACGTTATGCCCTGCCCTGTGTAATTGTCATTCTGAACTGAACACATGAACTGACCATCAAATGACCCAAGGAAGATGTTGGCTTTCAGTGGAAACTGCTGACTAAATGAGAAGACATGAATGCAGCAGCAAGGCAAGTAGTGCTTTCTGTGGACCGCTGCGTGGTCTGCAGCATCTCCTGTCAGATGCTTATTTAGCATGTAGGGTGACATGGTACCTACTTAGCTGGTTTCTTAGAAATGCATCCAGCAGTCATCTAGGTTTGAAACCTCTTTAAGGTTCAAAGTTAGATCCTGAAGCCTTCCCCAAACATATGTATGCTATCGAAATATTAACACTATCCATTGCTTTTAAAGTAATTAACACTATCAGTTACATTTTAATGGAAAGCAAAAGTTATACTGATTTCTAAATTTGCCTGTCTTAAAAAATAAAGTTTACAGATGAATAAAGCTGCAAAACCCATTCTGTACTTTTTTTAGGGCGATTTCATTTGTACATAGACGAAAAATGGTATTTTATTATTTAAATCTGCCCCAAAGTCAGCTTTTGTAACAAACTCATTCACAATGCTTGAAAAGTATGTCTTCCTCTTACCCACCAATCCATTCCTCAAAGCTCCTTCAATTAATATTTAGGAAGTATTAAGAATATTAAATATTCAGTTAATATTTAATGGTTTCCAGCCTCTTCAGTAGTACATTTGAGAGGTTTTGTATTTTATCCATTAACTACATCTTTCATTACAAGGCCCCAGCTTTAACAGCAGTGCTAAAAGGAAGGTGAAACCCTTTCCAAAGGCTAAGCAAGCTGATGGCAGTAAGAAATTATGACCCTTCACAGCATGTACCATATTCCTCTGTGCAGAGAGTGTACATATAAAGACTGCAAGTTGAAGCACTTAATCCATTTATGCTACTATTTGGACTTTAAGGGTTTCTTTTGTGCTTTTTATTTTTGTTTGCTTGTTTGTCTACCTCTGCACTTATTGAGAAATACAACTCTAGCCTATTAACAATTACACGTAGGTGCAAGTTAAACTCGTTTGCTTCTCACTGAGTAAAAAACTCAATGCCACAACTCCTCTTGTCCTTAATTCAAAGACCTATAAACAACAACAAAAAGCCAGATTTGCTGGAATAATTTAGCTACACATATACAGCTCTCCTTTTGTGTCCTACAGCTTTATGGCATGTTGATGATGGGCACTGGGGGAAAAAAAAAGTCTTCAGGCGAGGTAGGAGGCAGCATTACAGAAAGCAACAGTATATGACCTACCTAATAACAGCATTTGTAGAAGCATCAGCATCTGAGGAGTTTACGAGCAAAATATCTGTCCCCGTAGGAGCATCCTCCGGAACAGTGGCAGAATACATGTTAAAGGCGAATGTGGGGACATTGTCATTGACATCATCGACCGTGACAGCAATGGTTCCAGTGCCAGTGAGGGCAGGAGATCCTGCGGGAAAGTGGGATACAAAATGCTAGAGGTTACAAATACCACCACGCTAATCCGAGGTCTGCCAACCCCAATTTAAAGCCTAACACTTAAGCATGTCACAGTTCACAGAGCAAGAAAACCAATTCAACATACAGGACAGGGTCAGATTTGTTTCAAAGGCATCTTGACATAAAGTACAAGTTGTGAAATAAAAAAATGAAAAAAAAAAAACAAAGAGAGAGATTTGTTATTTTTCTTGCCCTGTCTGATTCCAGAAATATTTTGTAATACAAGCTCAGTGGAAAAAGATGGTCTTGGAACTGCTCGGAAGCCTTCCTGTAACAATTAGGATCAATTTGAACATGTGGTTGACTTTCCTATTTCTCTAAGAGAAGACATTCAAAGGTGGCACAGCCACGAAGACTCCAGCCCTCAATTTATTTATCCACAGAACAAATAGAGTGGAAACAGTGGCAAACCCCAGCCTTCCGCGTGCCTTTCCCACTGCCGGTTGAGTCCCTGACCTGAGGAGCCCTCCTTGGAGCGGGTGAGAAGGTTGTACAGTCCCCAGTTCTGTTCAGACTCAACTTCTCCATAGAAGCAATGATCTACAGCGGTAAATAACGCGTGCTCGGATGGGCTATTGGCTTACGGGAATCTGGGCTGAACTTATTTAACCTACGGCTTTCGTCCTCCTCGCTATTCTAATACTTAACTCCAAGGAGCAGAAATTGCAAGTTTATTCATGTGCAATCTCTCAGTATTTATTCTCTTAAGCTTTTCCTTTGTCCAATCCAAAAAAAAAGACAATGAAGAGTTTTACAAGTTCATGTTAGCTTTCCCAGTCTGTTAAGCTTATTTTCAGCCAAGAATCAGCAAGACATCTTCTGTTAACCAAATGAGTGGCTCTGAAAATAATGGGATTGTTCCTTTCTTTGAATACATAAAAAAAAATAAAAATGAGAAGGAGAGAGTGAAAGTCGAGCATAAAACACGAGCCCCTTTTACTCAAATATCAGATGATGACCATGCCTGTTTCATCCCATATTGAGTCGCTTTCCCCTTCAATCTCAAACAGCTACAACAATTCAGCATTTGCTGGATGAGGAAAAAAGGGATGATAATGAAATTCTTTGGGCCAGAGTCTGGTTCGAGTCCTTGCCACAAGAAAGTATATTACACAGAGCTGTCATTTGATGAAACACAGGCAGCCCCGTGTGACCACTCTAGTCCTTCCAACCCAGCAGATGATCGGGTCGCTGATATCCAAGGTTATTGCTGGACCTCAACCTTATGGCTGGGAAGGAAGCAGGCTCTGCTTTTAGGTCTCATGTGGCCCTGGCAAGGGCCCCAGACACCAAGTGTCTGTATATAAATAAAGAAATAATGACCCATTTTCCCACATTAACCCTTGAAGAAGTACTACAATGCGTCATGAGGGAAGAAGCTGGGAGCAGCTTCCGCATGGGAAGGGTTTTTCACCACATTTACAGTTGTACTTGACAATCTTAAAGGTCTTTTCCAACCTAAACGATTCTATAATTCTGTGAAATACTTCAAAGTAACTTGGCTGAATGCACAAAGGGGCTGCACGAAAGAGCTTCCAATTGAAAGGTGCTATAAATCTCACAAAGCTGACTTTGAAGCCTGCTGATCAGATGGGATGGATCATGATGCCGAGGAAAGAAGGTGCAAGCCAAAGAGTATAGGTTTCATTCCATGTCTGTGTACAATGGAGGCCTTTCTCTGCTCTAGTCTGAGGTAATTCATTTTGCCAATTAGTATACTTTCAGCCAGGAAGGTTACATTAAGGCAATAAGTCTGACTAATTTTTTATGCCCCCCCCCCCCTTTTTTTTTTCTCCCCAATTTTGTCATTTAGCCAAACATTTCTAGATAGAAAAGACAGAAAAAGTGTTCTTGATTGCTGAAATATTGCCTGTGGAGTGTTTATTATTACTGCATTAAATGAAACAGAGTCCTTAGCAGTGTTTGCTGCATGTGTCATCAAGCTTTGGCCTTCCAAACACATCTAATCAACATTCATCTCACAGCAAATGAAATGAAAAGTTGAGAGCTGTTAAGTTTCACAGGTGATTAAACAATTTATACATAATTCAGAAATTAATCTTGGGTAAGCCACATTCAGAGAGCATCAGTAACCCAATTCAGTCTGGAAAAGAAAGCTCACTCACAGCTAAAACCTGAAACTCACTGGTTTAAATGTATTGGCTAACACGAGTCGGAAAATTCACGCTGTCGGTTTATTCACAAAACTGATCTGCAGTGGCAGTGCCTGCAGAGGTAACCCAATGATGGGGCTATGGGAATATCCAGTGCAGCTCTGCAGGCTGGTCCTGTCCCGATTGGGAGCATCGAGCTCAGGTTTGGAGCTGCATTAGCTACAGTCATGGGACTGGTGAAGAGAGGAGAGAGGGATGAGTACATTCATATAGAATCAATGGTTTGGGCTGGAAGGGACCTTAAAGATCATCTAGTTCCAAGCTACTTGCCGTGGCAGAGACACCTCCCACTACACCAGGTTGCTATCCAACCTAGATTTGAACACATTCAGTGATGGAGCATCCACAACTTCCCTGGGCAACCTGCTGGCAAGGTCCTGTGTGGGCACAGGCTAACAGCAAAATGCTGCAGTGGGTTTGTTCTTCCCTTCAGAGGGATGCCAGATGTAATAGCTGCTTAAGGGCTATGGATATTCTCCTTGTTCACAATTACACTGATAGCAGCAGCTCTTGACCCAACCCTTTGTCTCAACCAGCCTCCTTTCTTCTCTGAGGAACCTGAATTTGCAGGCTACCAAACAAAAACTCTGAGGGGCAAATCCCAGCCCTCACCTCAGCCCCTTATATATTCTGTGCCATTTTTCCCCAATTCCACTTCCCCACTGGATGCATCTACAAGACATTTCACAGCAAAATAAGGACGTATTTATATTAGCCTC
This sequence comes from Chloroceryle aenea, assembly GCA_013399075.1. Lineage (NCBI taxonomy): Eukaryota > Metazoa > Chordata > Aves > Coraciiformes > Cerylidae > Chloroceryle > Chloroceryle aenea. The sequence goes on from VWZY01000548.1 coordinate 85,469, forward strand.
CAAGAAGTGAATATACCAGCCAAGGCTGAGAGCCACATGAATAAAATTAGTTAGGGTAATGTAAGAAAACCCAGACCTCATTCAGTGCTAACTTGTGGCTGTGTTGTGCTCACAGGAATATCCCAGAAGTCCAATATCAGTTCAGCTGTTTGTAACATCCCAAGTCCCTGCTCTTCAGTTCAAAATCCCAAATCTTTCTCAATTTACTTAGATGGAAAAACTCACGCATTTACATTGGTTTCCTGTCTGTGTAGTTATCCAAATATGGTTTTATTCCTCTAACTAAAACATCACGTCCGCAGATTTACTCCTTTATTCTCTTACGCTGAAAGATAAAGTTGCAATTTCACAGAGAGTCCTCAAAGCTTTTTTTTCACTTGAAATTAAATGACTAGCTCACATTTCTGCAGTTACTGAGAAATATAAGAAGAGGAAATTACAAATGAAGTAATTTTCAATGGAAAAGAAATAGTTTGGGGCCAAATTCTACCGTCCTCAGTGAACTTTCAGTGAAAGTTGTGCTTGTATAAGGACCACAGAATTCGGCCCCTGGTAATAAGTAGGTTTCATAAAATGTACATGTCATACTTGTGGTGAGAGAAGTAGTTTCCATGGTCAGGCTGAGTTCCCAGATTTCTTCGTTTTGCTTCGATAGCAAATCTTCCCCAAGTCAGTTATTCTTATTACACTAGAATGTCACCCCTTTTTTCTTCAAACAGCACTTAATATTTTGCATAAATAACGATAGTAAATTTTGCACCAACTCTGCAGTATTAGCCAAACACCCAAACTTTTTAATAAACCAGACATCTCACAACCTATATAAAATTGCTGTACACTGCCACACAAGCCTCTGAGTGCTCCTGTAAATAGTCTTGGGGGCTAAAGCCACAAACAAACATACACTTTTCCCTTAGTGAACTTACACTAAAACTTACACCAGTTTTTCATTGTCTGAACCATTTTTCAGCAGAAGCAGCAATTATTTCTTTGTCAGAAACATCTTCATGAAAGCATTTTGCTACTGCTGCATTACTACTAGCTGTGGGGTTTTTTTCAAATCCCAAAATACCAGGTCTCACAGAGGCTTAAGCTATCCATGAAAAAAAGTTCTCGAGAAAGGCAGAGGAATGAAAGAATCAGCAAATGATTAATAACTGGAGAACACAAAGTTAACTATGCGAACTAAATGGGAGAGTTGGGATTGACTGCTCGGTGAATATCAAACCTTCCAAATTTAAAGGATGATGACTTTAATATTTTCTTTTTGTAGTTCTCATCTCTGTGTGCTGTGGTCTGTTCCTATGAACTGAACAGTTTATTTTCTAGGTGACTGCTGTACATATACATTAAGCAGACAGTCCCACAAATGTCCACACGTCATTGTGGAAATAAAAGATTAACCTGGGATAGTGTCAAAATAGTAACGCTGAGTTCAGGAAGAAAATTGCTTCCCACGGATGTACTTCCAAAAATTTAAGCTTTTTTGCTTACATCTGCAAGTAAACATATGTCTGGGGATGAAGAAAAGGAGCAGACCTTGGGAGCCTGTTCCTTGGAGGCCCACGGTGAAGGATGAGTTACAGGGAAAGGTTACAAGAGGCCACCTCAAGCTTGGCCAGCGCTGGGCTGTGGCTTCTCTCTCCCCATGGGATATTTGAGGAGGTAAGATGAAGAAATGGCCGTGGGGGATCCTGGGGCAGGGAGGACCTCTCTCCTCTTGGCAAGGTGGGACTGGCAAAGCTGGTTTTTCAACACATTCACCAATGCTTGTTAGCAGATGATCACTACAAAAATATAATAGCATTGGAAATGTGTCCATTTAGAAGTTATAATGTGTCCTCTCAAAATTTTCCTCCCCACATGCTGGAGAAAGGGGACAAAAAGTACTGGCTACATGCAGCAATGCAAGTAGAAGAAAGGAAACTAAATGCAGGAAGGTAAAAGTGGAGAGAAATATAATTTAAAGTGACAATTTCCACTTCTCAAATGAAGACAGCCAGCAAAGGAGGAACACAAGGGTTTCTAGGTGAACTCATCAACTCACGCATTCCCCTAATTTGTGCTAATCCTTGAGCCATGAAGTCATCCAGACGGGATGACCTAAAGATTGCTTCCACTTTTGCCTTGGCCTACTCATGCACCCTTAGAAGAAGGGAGCATCATCTGCTATCTTCATAGAATTGCAGAATCATTTAAGTTGGAAAAGACCTTTGAGATCATTGAGTCCAACACATCACTGCCAAGTCCACTAAACTGTGTGTCTCAGCACCACATCTACGTGTCTTATAAATCCCTCCAGGCAGCCTGTTCAAATGCTTTACATCCCTTTCAGTGAAGAAAATTTTCCTAATGTCCAATCTAAACCTCCCCTGGCACACCTTGAAGCCATTTCCTTCTGTCCTATCACTTGTTACTGGTGAGAAGAGACTGACCCCCCACCTTGCTACAACCTCCTTTCAGGGCAGTGTAGAGAGAAAGAAGGTCTCCCCTCAACCTCTGTTTCTCCACACTGAACAACCCCAGGTCCCTCAGCTGCTCCTTGTAAGACCTATGCTCTAGACTCTTCACCAGCTGCCCTGCCCTTCTCTGGATATGCTGCAGCACCTTCATCCATGACTGTCCTGGAGAACGGGGAAGGTAAGCTGTCTTTGCTCCCTGTAATCCCCAAACACATGCCACCATCTGCTCCACACTATAGCTTGGACTCCAGGACAAGTGAGGAATGATCAGAGTATTTAGCAGACTGGAGTAGTAAAAGAAAAGGACTGAAGGAGACTTGCGAAGGCATTTATGTTCTTCAAGACAGCTCGGAAAAAGATGATGCTATTGGAAATTATCTTGGCCGTGTGGTACTGGAGCACTCACAGTAAAAATCAGAAATAGGAGAACGTGTTCAGCACGTTATCCACATATTGTTTGAAGCTTTAATGGCTTCTGGGTCCTGTTTGTGCCATGGTTAGCACAGCAGATAGTAAAACTATCATTCCTTTCAGAAACCAGGAACTCAAAAGTTTTTGCCAACATGAAAATACCAAAATTAAGTGCTAGAAAATGAACAATAAACTTAAGCAAAAACGCTACAGATACATTTCAGTAAAATGGAAAAAAGGGATTAAAATTAAATAAAATGAATCTAAATGACTAATCGAAACTCATACTGCAGGCAGTTTACCATGTTTTGTGGTAAATTAAACACATCATTATCCTGAAAATTGGAAAGCGATTTAACAGAAATGGAATTTTTGCCTCAGTGAAATGTGTTGCTTTGCAACAAAGCGGATTTCACTTCTGCAGTCAAACACTCAGTGAATGAGTCCCAGGACTAGAAGTTGTGTGTGTTATTACAGAGCATTAACTTTTTCACTCAAGTAAACAAGGCCTTTCTCACAATAAAGTGGCCAATCTCCCTGAATGCATTTAAATGCAGACAGAGTGTGCTGAGCCTCACACAACTGGTGAGGTTTAAAATAAATATGGAGCTAGAGTAAGTTAAAATGCAACTGGCTTGCATTGTGCTTGGGTTTCTAGTGCACGATTTGAAACGTGGATGACCTTAAATTAACTTATTTACTGGGAACACAGAAGAGCATATGTAAAATGAGAAAAATAAGTAGTTCTTTTTATGAGATTGCACCACAAATATTTGCCCTGGCTGGACATGTCGATTATGTTTTATTTTCCTCTTACTCAATTTTTCACTACAGGCTTCCATATGAAGTCCTAAAAAATGGGTGAACCTAGTATATCTAGAGACAAAAGCTGAAATAAGCAGTTAATCAACAAACATAATAAAAAGCTGAGAAGCCAGCTCTACTCTCATTCAGTTCAGTGGGTGACTGCTGAACAAGACCATGCAGGAACCCAGATTTTCCAAATTTCTCAGAGTGTTAAATCTGAGTTTTTCTCATGGTTAGTTAGTGGTTCCCAAAGCTGGTTTAACAGAACTTGCACTTCAAAAAGTAAGGGAACTTTTGAGATAGATCTGTACCTCGTGCAAGAATTATCTGAGAAAGAAAAAAAAAGAAAAAAAGGATATTTTCCTGCACTGCATCACATATTAGAAAACTCAATATCCTCCCTTATCTACAGCCCAGCCCCATTCCAGCCTAAAGTAGCTGGGAGAAAACAGACCTAAACTTGGGAACATAAGCCATCTAAAGCTTAAAAAAAAAATAAAATTCATAAGCAGAGTCCTTGTTCAAGCAATGACACGTCCAACCATGCTTACACTGATGCATGTGCATAAACACAGACACTAACATGTCTTCACAGTGCAAAAAAAATCCTTGTCCCAAACAGGTGGGGTCTCTCATCTGGTTTTAGACAGATGATTTTAAAATTTGGACAGTTTCCTATCAAAATTCCTGACTGACTGCATCCTATGAATTCACTGAGGTTTCCAGTTTCACAACAGAGGCAACATTACGTTGCAATACCTGTAACATGCTGTTGAAAAGGTGGAACTTGCATGCACGTGCAGTGACAATTTTGAGTCCTCTGGCATATCTACATTTCCTCATCCTTTATCTTTCCCTCTGATCTGCTCATCAGAACAATTTATCTGCAGCTGTTTGCCCAGAGAGGGATGGAAAATAAAAAAGCTGTGGCACTATTACAGAGCTGGACCTATTTGAACACAGATACAGACTAAGAACAAAACCCATGCAGTAAAGCAGAAGTACTGTATATATTTAGCACCACTTCAAGCTGTTCCATGTAACAATCTTGCTCTACACATAGACATTATCATAAACTTATCACACATCTGAAAAATGGTATATAATAGATTCCTCCAGTTTAGCATTTTCCCCCACTGCTGCTTTTGTTTAGCAAATTCCACAACATACAAAGGAGAGGCTGAAAGATTCCAGCTCCACTGCTCACAGCATAAGCTGGATACAGGGTTGCTGACACAAGCAGATGTCAGTTAGAGACTTGTGGCTGTCAGGTTTTGCTCTCCTTCTATGAGAGGCATAAGCATTAATCCCATGTGCCATAAACCCCTTGAAATGCACTTTTAATCTATTAACATCAAAGGTACAGGTCACTGGAGATGGTGCTCAGAAAAGACACGCACAGGTATTGTGGGTTTCTTAGCAAGAACTGCATTTATTTCATAGAATCATAGAATTGTTTAGGTTGGAAAAGACCTTTAAGATCGCTGAGTCCAACCATTAACCTAACACTGCCAAGAAGGTAGAAGTAGTAAAGAGATTTACTGCCAGGATTATTTTTGTTCCTGTAAAGGAGAGATAAAACACAATGCTGGAACTACTTGGCATAAAGACAGTCAAAATACTGGATTATCTGGGTTTGGATCAATTATGCCTGAGAAAAAATGCCATCTATCTGCATATAAAGCACCATCTAGCAATTAATATTATTGTGCAGGATGATTCTAGGCCAAAATTCCAGAGCGAGAAGTTGCCTTCTTACAAATACACTTTGGAAAACGAATCTTTAAGGAAAATTGTTCACAGTTGAATAGAGCATTCAGAAGAAAAAATGGCAAGTGACTGGTCATAAGGGTGCATCTCCTCATGCCTGCACGGCAGGCAGGTCTGGGAGGGCTGGCACGAGCACCACCAAGGCCTCTGGTGACCAAAAGAAGACTTAAGAAAAGTGGAACCATAACTTATAAGAAAGGCAAAGACATTAAAAAAAATATTTTCTTAAAACCCCCAAATTACTTCTCTTTGTTATAAGTTATTGCTGTAAACAGAAAAAAAATGAGACGCTGGCTCCTGCAGGGACTGCTGACTAAGGCAATTTTTGACTGCTTGTGACTCCTGAATATCCCACAGCGAAATTCCTGTAATGCAGGATTTTGATTTATGCTTTTAAAACACCCTGTATAAGTAGTGAAGAATAACCAGCAGGAAAAGTGTTCAGGCCATATGTGCCTGGGTTACTTGTTTTATCCTTGCAATTAAGGCTTCCTAAAATTGTGGCTTTGCATTTGAAAATGAGCTATCGGACCTTTTTATGAGGTGTAACATTTAAATTTAAAAATGGTTTAAGATCAGCAAGACTGGAAATATCTCAGTATTTTTCACAGGCTGAGAAATTGCATAGCATAATGACTACTTGAGTTATCTTACTCTTCTACAAAACAGATTACATGAAGTGAACTCATTAGTACATTTGAATTAGAATTTCACATAAAAGTGATGTAAGCAGAAGGACACTAATTTTAAATTAATTTCCATTTAAAACTTCCAAACTAATCATAGCAAGACAGACAAATAAAGAGATAAAAAAGTGTAACAGACTAAAACCGACCATTCTTCCTTCCTTTAAATTCTGGATCACCTACTAAATACTACAGATTAAGCATTATATACTATCTTGTTTTCCAGATTAAATACCTCTACCTGAAACTTCTTTTTCTAGGAGATATACCTGATTCTTTCCCTTCAAATTAGCACCAAAAGTTATTACAGTACAGGACATAGTGCAGTTGATCTTGGCTTACCATAGATCAATACTTTCTGTCATTTATAACTGAAATTATTTTAGACTTTAAACAGATAAACCTGTAATCCTGCATTAAAGATGATGTTAATTGCTTTTTATTAGATCAAGCCCTTAAGAAAGAGCAGAAATCAGCTTTGACAGTTCATGGCACACACATCCCTGGCAAAGCTGGTATCTGTAGCCCTTTATTTCTACTTTTTCCCCCTTGTCATTTTTACAAGGTTCTTGTAAGAAACTCTGGATGGTGATAAACAACACAATTACTTGGCATTCCTATTTACCTCATTAGTGATGAGCTGGCTTGATAGAATAAGAAAGACCATCACCTACACTACAGTCTTTTTAGGTGGCATAAAACTGATTGAAAGAGAACAAATCTCACCAACATTTACAACTAACCAGAAGTTCTTAATAAATAATGATGTTTCTTCCAACAGTCTGGATTTGTTTTACTTAAGAGGGATGCAAAGAGGCAAAAGATTTAGTTACCTAATAAAACTTGATATATTCAACTAGAATTCCAAGAATGCCTGTAGAGAGATTAAAACTTTTGGCTGTGTTACTAGATCTTATCTTATGCTTTCCTTCACTCTAGAAGAGTTAGCCTCATTAGGATTCTGCTCGTCTGTTAAAAACAATAGCCAAGATGACATATATAGGATTCACATCCATACTGAGGTAGAACCTACAGATTTCCCCTCACCATCACTTGGACCTGAACAACATTATTCTATTTTTGTGTGGATAATCTGCAGGTTTTTATATGACAAGCACAGAAATGCATGCCCTGTGCTGGCTGTCCCTCTCCCACATCAGTTCTGCCAAGAGCCTGATGGCTCTTTGTTTCAGCACCCCAGTTTCTGAACCTTCTTGCCTCTGCCACTGTAAAATCTGTGAAGAATTGTTTCTACAGAATGAATGCTTCTAAAGGCTGTATTTTAGTCATTGGTCCATTTTTTTATATACCTTAATAACTGCAAATTAGAAGAACTTAGACTATTTGAAATAATTTCCCTTCTTTTTTCTGTTGTTGAATGTAGGGAAATGGAGAACAGTTCACACAACAAACCTCAGCAAGAAGCAGTTTATCCCATCCTCAATAAGACCACCAGTTACTCACTGGATTCTCCATGAACCCAACAGAGCAGAAAGGGAATTACACACACGACAGATGTTTGAATGCAGAGGCATGTACTTCAATTGAGGACTTTTGTAAAAGTCCATAAGCACATCTGAACTATAGACATAAAACATCTTTAACAAATATTTCTAACTCTGCCTGTCATGTCCAAATAAAATCCACCATCAGCTTGAGTGGGTTTCAAAACCAAAGTTCTGTCTGTGATTGAAACCTGAGTGAAAAACTAACTTTCGTTGTTTTCACAGATATTTCAGCTTGTGCTGGCCAGCCTGAGCCCTTTGCCAACCTGAATATACGTCTCTCCTGCACTGAACCCCAGGAAACACAGATGACTGGATTTAGCCCAGAGGCTCTCACTGAACTATTTTGAAAATAGTGACCTAATAATGAAGGTTTATCTCAAAAATGTAGACTAAATCCTGAGGCTGGATTGTGCATCTTGTAGGGTGGTCCTATGAAGGGATGGGCTAAAACCCTGATCTCCTTTGGGGAGTAAATGTCTCACATCGTATAGACATGCATACACCCCTCTCTTCCTTGACAGCTACTCTGTAGGGATCGTTGGACTGGCTTTGGCATAAACACACTTCCTAAAGAGCTTTTTGAGCTTTTTTCTTCAAGAGACAAATTAAAAAGTGCTAACAGTTTCTAGGCTCCATGAAAGGGTAAGATCCTGCTGCTAGCTTTCCACAACTACAATATGCTACCCTCAATTTTCTTCTCTTCTGATTTTTGATAGTAAGACAAAATGAATACTAAGAACTTACTGAAGAGTCTGTTGCCATTTCACTCCTCCCACTGTGTGATTTAGAAATAAATACAAAATCATGCAAAACTACTAAACCCACAGTTTTAGTACCAATATTAAAAGAAAAAAATACTAAAATGAATTCAATATTAAGCCAGTAAAACCAGACCCAAGTAGATGGCACTGACATGAGGAAGACCTTTCATAAGGGCAAGGAAATAAATTGAACTGGGACAGAAACCAACATTCATTTTGGAACAGCTGTGGCATAAAACAAGATCAGAGAAGAACATTATGGAAACTGCTAAGCACCAAGGTAAGCACACGTCAGCTTCACTGAACTCACCAGAGCCTGCAGCGATGGGTATATTTAGACATAGCACAGCAAGCATGGAAAACAGGACATTTCTAACCCAAATTTGTGAGTTGCTTGTTGGTTTTGACAACACCAAGACTGAAAAATAGCTGGATTTGGTTTAAAATACAAGTCATTATTTTAAGGTAACATCATTTCACACTGTAGACTGCCTCTGAAGTAGAAATGCAGCGTATGCTAAGGAAACAGGGTGAGTATAAATATATTTAAGCCCAGGCACATACATCTCACACAATGTTAACCCTCAAAACCCTTTCTTACCATAACTAGAAAATACAGCTGTCATTTACTTGTCACTCCAAACTGGGAAATGCATTAAAAAAGTATTTAAACCAATACAACTACACTGTCAGATTTCATTTGACTTTAGGAATGAAAGGAACCAACAGCCTATCTCAAAAGAGAATTCCTGAGGAGGATATAACCTCTCTGCTTGGTTGCCCTCTTGCATTCTTGAAGGAAAGAATGCACAAGTTGGGGGCCAACATTTTCTAAAGAAAAAATATATGGTTGTTTTTCATACAGGCCAGGGATGTATACCAAGAACAGCTAACTAAATACAAGAATCAGTTCACTGATTCATTTCTTTCAGGACTATTTATCTAAATCAGTAAATAGATTATAAAAAAATAAAATTAAATTAAAAAACCCCACAGGAACACATCTTCTAATTAGAAACATCACATTTTGATTTTAGTTTTATGGTGGCCATGTGCCATTCTGACCAACCAAATAAAGAGATGGTGGTTGCAGTTTATTTAAACAGTAGTCCTGGGCAGCTAGCAGGTTTCCAGATGTGCTACTTGACATTCCTGCAACCAATAAATAAAAGGAGGAGGACTGTTGGAATGCTAACATTTGCTCCAGAAAATTGCTCAAAAAAGTTAAAGACAGGAATGATAAAAGCAGCTTCACCAGTTCTTGTCATGGTGCCAGCACCGAATGTTTACCCAGCGCTGCGTCCCCACCAGATGGGGGGGGGGGAAATTTAGAAAGCCTCTTTTCCCAACCATTTTGCCACGAAAAAGGGTATAGAGAAGCAAAACAAATGATTTATGTGGTAGAAACAGACCCATAAAGACACAGTCAAATAGCTGTATGGAGGTTTCTTGGCATTTATGTTAGCAGACATTTTGGGGGGACCATCTGCAATGTAAACACTGTCATGTTATTCCACAGTCCCTCATTTTGCCTGTCGTTATTTATAATTCATGCACTCTGGTCTTACAGCTTGTGCTCTAAGAGGGGCTCTCCATTGGAACAGCTGAACTTTGGGGTTGAATTACGTTTTATTTCTTGACCAAAGCCACAGGTGTACAGCTCTGGAAGATGCTGAATGTTCCTAGTGATGGATGCTTTGTGTGTCTTTGTCTATCCCCACTGCCAGAGCAGCAGTCCAGTGGCTGAGACCCAGCAGCACTTAGAGCAGGGTGGAAGTGCAGAAGTGAGGGATAAGTGATGAACAAACAAGGCTGAAATGAAGAACCTTTGTGCAGACTGTCTTGGGGAAACTGGGCATGAAGTGGGCTGCATGGCCACAAATCACCGAGCCAAGCAAAAAAAAACATTTTTATCAGACTTTTCCTTCCCCAGAATGGAGGGAAGACTCTCTGCCGACCCAATGTCTACCTTGAGGATGGAGTGGAGGATTAGCAGGCAAGGCCAAGGAATAGTTGGGCCAGAGCCAGGATCATGACTGACTTCTCTGGGCCTGAGGGAAGCGCCTGCTTGGGAAAGTATTTTTCAATAACTGCCCAAATTTCCATCACTGGTGCATGTGGTCCCACCAGCAGGTCCCATCTGACCTGCCTAGCAGCATGCTTACAGAGCAGCTCAGCTCTTAATAACTCAACAGCTCTTCTCATGTGCCCAGGAGGGAGATAGGGGCTCTGGAAGAGCACGCCTGCACAGAGTGACGAAGCACAGACTTTTGAGACAGCATCCCATGCAGCTGCACCGGCTCAACGCCTCACATACGTGGGCTGCTGCTTCACGACGGGCTAATCCTTCACCTGCTGCAAAGAGACTCTCTGGACGTGCTGCCAATACCTGCTATAAAACCTGTAAGGTACTGAGGATGGAATAACAGCCATTACCAAAGCAGCTGCCCCTTCTGAGGCACGGAGTGCTTTCAGTACATTGCATTGACACCTCTAGATAAAAATAATGAAGAATTAAAAATTATTCTTCCACCAACTTCCCTGTATGTGTACAGGGAGTAACACTGGAGTAACACTGCAAGAACCACAGTCATGAGTTGATGAAGTGATGATAAACATAAAAAAAGTAAGAAATCCTTGATTATGTAAAGGGAGATCAAGAAGAGAGCCAAAACCAAGTTGGGAATCCATCTCTTCTTATGTCTAAAGGTGCTTCAAAGTATTTATTGTGTCTGCTTCCTTGAAAGAAAGGGAGGAGTTGGCATAGACTGCTCTAGGAGCAGGATATCATCTTTAAATGTTTTAAAGCAGTGTAGCTTATAAAAATTGAGATGCTAGACCCTAAGAAAAATGGGAAGCAGGTTGGACAGAGAGAATTCTGCCCTTGTTGTGCTACCCAGAAATTTCCAGAGTTAACTGCATCTGGATGTCTACCGTGATTTTTATCTCTAAAAAAACAAGCCCTAAATAAGATGCACCATATATGGCAAGGCTGTTTCTTGGGTTGTTAATCCAAAATACTGTTTATTACAGCTAATAAAAAGCCAAACTCAAAGCATAAAGTGTAATACCTTTCTCTTGATTTATTTTCAGAGATACTACGGATGTGGATAACTTCAGACAAGTCTGCTTTCTTCAACATTTTGGCAGGCACTGCTTGCCTAAAGAAGAGCATTACCTGTTTTGCATGTGTGTTTCTGGTTGAATTGTCTCTCCACAAAATCCTTCTTTATAAGCATTATCAAACAAATACAAATGTAAGACTCTAGAGAAACAGTTACATTAGGCACAGAGCTGGACATGCCTGTGAGAGCTTCTTTTATAAACATTTAGCAGCTGCTCAAGCATATAATACTCAAAACACTTTTCTTGCCCATTTCAAGAGCGTGTCATTGCCACCTTTCTACTAGTACAGAACTCCCCAGTTTAATGAAGCAGGCACTGACTAGTAAAGGTCAGTGTGTTACCACCTGGATATCCATCACATACCGATATTGGTAGCTGTTGTAATGTTTTCTGTATTTAAAAAATCTTTTATTTGTTAAAAACCCATTCTTCTTCTGATAAGCTGCAAATCTTTTAGAAAGGCTTCCTCCCACATAACATTTTTCTAACTCAGCTGCCAAATGTCTACAGAATTACATGTGCATTCTATGTATGATAATGCAATTTATAGCAGTATAAAATTTGAGACACAGCTCAACAGAAATCCCGGAGTCTCTAACTTGGTCCATTTGTTCCATGTTATTGTGACAGACACGGCTTTTCAAGTCGTCTCTAATGAATTATGTGCCAGAGTGTTCTTTACCATCTAAGACTGCTTGAACTCAGTATGACTAATTCAAACATAACAGGGATCCCCTACAATTCCTTAAGTATGTAGTATGTTTAAAGTACTTTAAGTATCTATTATGACTGTGGTCCACATCCTGCTTTCATGAAATCAAGAGAAGTTCTGGCATTGACTTCTACTGAAGCTGGACACCTTCCTCTGTTTTAGTTTAGGCAAAATAAGACTAACATAGTTTTTAAATGTATTCTTGATGGCATTAATTTGGAGCAAGTCTTCAGTCTAATCGGAAGATATCATCTAACATTATTCACCAGGCTGCTTGAAAACTATACCAAATCACACTAGCTGTGGGGATTAGTCAGATTGTAAACTTAAACACAGTAGAACAATTAAATTTAAAGTTACTACTGAACATCTGCTTCTGAACACTTTTGCTAGTACCTTTTAACACTGATAGGATGGAATAACTTGTGAGTTAGCTGTGTAAGAACATATCTACTTAAAAAAAACCAAAACAGCTACCAATAGTGTTTAGCCAGCATAATACCTACATATTTACACAAGGGATCTAACAAAACATGCTGTTTTTCTTGTCAGGCACATACAGCAAAGGCCTAATGCACGCTTCATTTATTAAAATCTCCCCCGGATTATCAGAAACAAAGAGATCTCCCAACACAAATAAATATTTTCATTTCATATGGTTGGGTTAATCTCTTGGATTTCATATTTTTTTAGGAATGACAGTCTAGGAAAATACAGTGCTGTTTTCAAACTCTTGGCTTACACATGGTGCTACGGGTGGGATACAACTGGTTTTTTGCTTCCCTCTTTCTTCCAAGAAGGACAGTAATTGTTGGCCGCATGACACTGCTTATCAGTTCAGTCTTTGGGTATTTTGTATGTAGCTCTAATAAGTTCTGTAGAGTCCTAACTGACTCTTGCCAACTTGGACTGGGAGAATAAACAGACATCCAGTATCTGCTTTCCTTACAAATCCAGCCTCAGCTTCTGAAGGAACATAAGGACATTCAGGCCTGAGCAAGTCCAAGTCATAAGTGAGCAGTTTGCTGCTGTAGAGTAATGGAAATACAGTGTAAAAAATACAAAGCACGCAGTATCTCTAGCCAAAGTAGAAGGCAAATGATACGTCAAGTCCTAAAATTGTGTTTCACAGCTTCAGCTGTGCTCAGACTGTGAAATACCTGAGCACTGCTGCAATAGGAAAATATAAGCCATAGATATTGTCAGTGACACAAGATACTGCAGAAAACAAAATTGTATCCACTTGTCAACAAGTTGGGTTCACTTCTATTTTTATTATTAGAAAGTAAAGACAAGTTCTGCAGTAAATTAAATCCATCAAACTGTGGGGTACTGGAGATCAGTCCAGAATATGATGCAGGATGTCTTTGTTATTAATATTCATACCAAACTCTGAGACCAAAATTTTGTGCTCAGACACCTCAGGTGAAAGTGCAATTACTCTCCATAATAGGAATTCATATCCTGTTTTAAACTGAGGGAACTTGGCATACGTTTGGGATTCTAGATCAAATGTATGAATGAATGATGAGCAAAACAGAAAATTAAAATGTTGAAATGTAATTGTCATTACTTTTCAGAGGTAAGACTTCAGTAAGACTGAGCAGTCCATAGCTGTTTTCCAGCCAATGCTTTGACCTGTCTGCTTATTTCTGATGACAACGTTATTTGGGGGTTTATTGTCATTTTTATTGCCATCATGAGGCTCCTATGACCTATGTGGGACCGCTTACTACTGCAGGGCAAAAATCAACCTAGCTAAACCCGTAGCGAGTCCTGCTATTATCAGACAACTAGATGAAAGGATAAAATCCCAATTCCTAGAGACTGAACTCCCTTCAACATCAGCTAAGCCCAGCTTTCCCCACAGAGATCTGAACTGAAGCTTGGTTACCACTCTCCAGCCACTAAAGTTTCAGACCATCATGAAAATATTTCTTTTCTACCCAGAACACAGTGTTTTCAAGTAACAATGAGACTTCACTGGCAGAGACTGCCCATCTGCTTTACCTGCATCAGCAGCTGTGATCAGCAGAAGGTACTGCTCCTTTGCCTCCCGGTCCAGGCTCCGCACCAAGCGCAGCTCTCCGCTGGCCGAGAGGGTAAAGGCTCCTTCTTCATTTCCAGCCACCAGCACATAAGTAAGCTTGCTGTTTAGGCCTTGATCATCATCCCTTGCTACAACCTGCAAAAGCAATGCAAACATGTGAGAAGAAATATCAAGAAGTGATGAGCGCAGTGAAATTGTACTGGGATAAAGGAAATATTCTCCATGACAATAATCCCCATTAACAGATTGAATTAATCCAAATGTTTTAAGGGCTAGTATAAATCAACTGTCATTTGAAAAATGACTTATCACACTGGTGATGGACTTAAAAGCATCGTTTGAAAACATTAAATAGTTGATTACTGATTTTTCTCAAGCATCAGTACAGTAAAAACTGTTGGTCATTAGTACAGTAGAGACTGTCTTTCAGTGTCTGGCACAGAGACTCATCCTGTGTGGGCAATGATCAGACAGAACTTGGCTTCATAAAAGTCAAGATTAAGACACTAAATAAAACAAAAAAATTCCCACCACAAACAAAACACAAANCCGTGTGGGCAATGATCAGACAGAGCTTGGCTGCATAATAGTCAAGATTAAGATGAGAGACAGCACAAACTCTTAAAGCCCCGGCATGGGTGGGAAATCAGGTAGGGAAAACACAAACAAAGCTTCAAAGCATAATATAAACTTCTGGTAAAACAAACAAACAAACAAAAATCCCACCACAAACAAAACACAAAAACAAACAAGCAAAAAAGAACCTCATCCAAACAAACAAAAAGGAAAACCAGCCAATGATCACAGCATGTTAGATTAAAGCCAAGAGGTATCTTTTCAATTGTCTTGGACCGTTTTAATTTTGGAGGAAAGACACTATACATTAATAGCAAATACTGAGGCATGCCAATAATTGTAGGAGATACCTCTTTATTTTCTCAATGTACTCACCTGAAGAATAACTTTTGGGAGAGTCTCTAAGTTCTCCGGGACATTCACAGAGTAAGGAGAAAGTTCAAATGTAGGAATATAATCATTGATGTCCTTCAGGATAATACTGACTGTTGTGGTATCGGTCCTGGGGCTGCTCCCGCGGTCAGCTGACTGAACAGTCAAGGTATAGGAGGGCTTTTTCTCTCTGTCCAAAGGCTTGGCAACTGTTATCACCCCCGTCACAGAATCGATCCGAAACTCATTACTGGCATCTCCACTCACGATGGTGTAGCGGACCTGCCCGTTTGTGCCTTCATCTCCATCTGTAGCAACCACCTGGATTAAATCTGTCCCTGTCAAAGTATTTTCCCCCACCTCTACTTCATAAAGCTTCTGGGCAAAAAGTGGGTTATTGTCATTAATGTCCAGGACTATGACCACTACATCCGTCGAGGAAGAAAGAGAGGGCTGCCCCTTGTCTGTGGCTACCACAGTCAGGGTGTAGTTGGACACAGCTTCCCTGTCGAGCTCCCCGGTAAGCCTGACCTCACCATCAATAGTGCCGATGCTGAATTTGTTTCCCAGAGGCCGAAGCAGACTGTACTCGATGTAGCTGTTGGGGCCGCTGTCAGGGTCGGTCGCCTGTGCTTTGAACACGACTGTATCTATTGGTGTGTTCTCTGGGATGTAGGTCACCTTCGGGGAGATAAAGCTTGGAGGGCTGTCATTCACGTCCAGCAGAATAATAGACACTTGGGCTGTGCTCGTGTACCTGGAGGCCGGGAGAGGGGCCATGTCGTGGACTTGCACGACGAGGCTGTAGAAGGACTGGCTTTCCCGGTCCAAGGGCTGCCTGATGCTCAGCACCCCACTGTTGTCGATGCCAAAGTGCCCTGCGCTGTCCCCGGATGCGATGCTGAAGGCCAGCTGTGAGTTGGAGCCTGGGGAGGTGGGAAGAAGAAAGGTAGAGAATGTGAATTCATCCCACCAGACTACATATAAATGTTTCTGGCCTCGTTTCCTGTGGAAATGAGATGTGTGCCCATGATGCCTGTTCAGCCTCCTCATCACTGGTTTTTGAATCCATCAGCTAATTTCAGCAAAGTTTCACAGTGGCACAGAAGCCTTTGAAGTAATTCTTTTCTAACAAGAGTTGAAGAGAGAGAGGGAGGGATGGTTGTTAGCTAGAGTGGCCACAGAGGGAATGCCTGGCAGAGCTCATCTCTGTATTTCATTCAGCAGGAGCTGCACAGTGGCAATATGCATCATTTTCCCCATCAACGATGGTTCAGGATAAAAGTTTTTGAAGGGTTTTCCTTCAGAAACTCAACTATTGAGAAGCCTCAATAGTTCTGCTGCACGCTGAACGGCCGTGTTCCTCCATTCCCCCCAGCTGAACTAAGCAACATTATTATTAATGTAATTATTTAATGAATTCTTCCACTCAATTAAAAAAAGCCACAACCAGAAACTCCCAAGCCGAGCTGGAGCAAGCCAACAGTGAACACTGAGGAGAGGTATGCTTCCCATATATGGCATGGTATTCCAAACTATCAGATGAACAGTGCTCATCTTACGATTGAAACGCAACCAGCAATTATGGTCAAGGGAGAGGTTTTTAGTTCTGGTAAGGGAGATGCCTTCTGAATCTTGACAAGGCTGTGAAATGGCCTTAAATATGTCACACAGGAAACAAACGTATGTCACCACTTCAGCTCCAGAGTCCACTTTAAACAACTAAGTTTTGGGAACACCTAATTGAAATCAGTCTTCTCTCATGTATATAGATATTGGTATTTCTCCTTTTTTTTAATTTTTGTTTTCTTGGTTAGGGTGATTGAGGATTAGTAGATTAACAGACTGTTTGCTGCTAATTTACCCCTCAAATTCACTTTTTCATGCAAAGAAACCAAGCTGTCTCCTTAAGTAGTTAATTATTTTGCTGGGCATTTTGTAATTTTTTTTTCTCAGAAGCTCTTTTCCCTCTGACTGAATTGCTTTGATAATAAAATTATTCCTGCATTAGATTTATTAATCTCTGCTGTTGGTTATGCTCAGACTTGGGAACTGCAGTCTTACTTGTTTTTCCCCCAGCGGCTATTCTAATGGGCATCTTTCCCTCTCTCTTCATCTCTTGTAAGAATTTAATTATAAAATAAATAGAACCAAACATGAAAGACCAAATATTATAACGCAATTAAAGAAATTAATACATTTATATGCCGGATATTAGTGTTTCTCCATTACTTTGATCAAGTGAAGCACTGTGAAAGTTAAATGCTAGTCTATTTTTTGTTCAGCTGAGTTTTCAAATGACTCATTAATTATAAGGATGAAAGTCAGTAAAGTGCTTTATGGCAAGTCAAGATTTTTGCCATTTGACTTGATGGGCTGGAATTAGATCATACAGATGTAATTTACTTTTTATTACTTTATTACTAATTTGTTTTTAATACTTCAAAAAGACTTTTTTATTTCCTAGTGTTTTCTGTGGTGGTGTTTGCTCCCATAAAATGTACTGCTTGTAAATTCACCTCTTCATTCCTTGTCCTGTATTCTCATAGGTTTCAATGCTGCTAATGCTTAAACTGCAAAGCAGAAAGAGAGCTGCCTAAGTATCAGTGGAGTCAGGACTGCCACTTAATAAACTATTCTTTTTTTAAACACAGCATGCCAAGCTGGCATTGTGTGCCCCTCTCCCCAAATCCAGAGTTGGGCTTTTCTACAGGAGAGTGTAGGGGCATCCTCTTTTCTGAGCTTTGGGTTTATTTAATATGACAGTTAATCTGATAAAGCTAAGTGAAGGCTTAGACATGCAGCCACCAACTTCATGATAAATCTCTTTTAAGGGTCTTGGTTTTATTTTTATGTGTTTACTAATGAGACAAAAATATATCCTACTTCCCTCCTTTAGTCTGTAAATACCTGTGGAGTCCAACTGGGAAATCCCACCAGTTTTTGCCTAGAGGAATATCTTGCTCTGTTTTTTAACAAAGGCACAAGTGTGTGCTTTGCCCTGAGATTTTTACTGTTAATTTGCTGTGGAAAAAAGAAATAATTAAAATCTGCATCTCAAAATGAGTATGTTTAAGGAAACTGAGTTCTTTATTGCTCTGTAAATAGCCAAGAGCTGTAGCTGATATTTACTGTGCATCTATATATGAAACAGCCTGAGCTGAGATAAACAGCTACTGTTTCCCAAGGGAAAATAAGAAAAGGAAAATGGGAGCAGTTTCACCATCACCACATTTTTGCCTTTTAGCAGTCTTTACCCTAAAACAAGTATACCTCATCATAAAAAAATGCCACTTCAGAGTTCCTTAAAACCGTGGGATCATATAACATAAATAATCAATGAAATGATATTTGTGTGCATTATCTGTGAGCCACATGCAGAGGAGTACAGTACTAGCTATTTCTGTGCTCTAGATAAATGTAAGACGACACAGGATAACAAGCTTGGGCTTGAAACAGAAACACCAATAGATCATAACATTTGCTGAAGTTACAGTCCTGTGGGGGAACTCAAACCTGGCACGCTCTTGGAATGAAATTTCTGCCCTATTAATTTTAAATCCAGCCTGTTAGAAAAGTACGTGTGCCAGAAAATACAAAAGGCAAGATATCTGACTTTTCCTTGCATTGCTCCTCAAATACTCATTTGCTTGCTTGATAATTGAGTGTATGATGAATGTAAAATGATAGGTCAGTGCTATGATATAGTTCGTGTCCACTGCGCGCAGATGGAAATTAATGTATGAGGTGCAAGAGAAAAGGAAAACAGACTTAGAACAGTTAAGTGAAATTAACTTCCAAAAATATTTGAAACCAAGCATCGTACTGCTAACAGAAGCATAAGAAATAAAGGAGGAGACAGGCTGGACTCAAACCCATTTATCTACAGGTCTGCAGGAGCACTCCCTTCCCCGATACGCATGATGCAAGCACAGTTTCCTCCTTCAATATATTAGCTTGCATAAAATAAAAGCTTTAACAAGAACATTCCAACAAAGATCTATGCAAGAATAGCTAGTGTCACCCAGTTATAATTCCTGACGTGTTGGCTTATCTTACAGAATCTCTTCTTGCTCACTCTCTCCACCAGTTCCACACTTTTTACCATGGAAAGTTCTATCCATCAGCAAGAGAATTTATGTTCCCACAAAAATGTTTGTGTTCAACAACTCAGCATTTCCTGAGGAAAGACTGTTTTTCCGAATAATCTTGATCAGCTCAGTCATTTTAAGGGCATAAACTGGGATTCCTTGAAGCATGTAGGTACTTTGTGCTTGAAGTGCACATTTTAGTGCAAGACATTTCTGTGGGCTCCGCTGAGCCAGTGTCAAGTTGAGAGGTGACAAGGTTGCTTAACATGCCACAAAAATAACCTTCATCTGTAAAGTCACTACGAATATTATGAGTAGTTTTGTAGTAAGTCACCCTAACTAATGTCTGTGGACACTTAAGAAAACGTAGTATGCTATGGAATGTCTTTTATGGCCATATTTTATTATTATTCTTGCTTGGACATAAACTGTATGGCAAAATGGTTAAGCAAGCTATAAAGATCATATCTTTACATTCCAACACATTAACACCTTCTAGATGCCATAAATAATTCTAAGATTAAAGTTAACTTTAATGAGACAATTTCTCATGATCTCTTTAAATCAGGTTCTTAATCTCCACTACTAATATGCTGTAGACCACAATTCTCTTCATGATCCACTTAAAAGTTGTAGTACGTTTAAGATGACTGCAGATGATTTCTCATGCTGTTAGAACCTTATTTAGAATATATTATAAACACTAAGGAAAAAAACAATCTGAAAGAACTCTTAGGTCTAATTTAAATGTGCAAGCTAAGCACCAGGGGAGATATCATGGTGTTCACCTGCTACAACATGCTCTAGGTAAAAATAGACAACTCCTGCAACTCATTTTCACAACAGCAGTGAAATGCAGTATTTGAATGCTTTTATAGTTTATCACAAATCAAAAAAGGAAGAAACCACCCACTCAAACCTAATGTGAAAGATGAGAAAATTAACTTCTATTTACACAGCATGAAGTGAATTTAAGCACATGGTGGCATCTTTCTACTACATTTTCTAATGTGTTCCTAAGGTGAACTATTTCCCAGAGAGACAGAGAACGTTTTGAGGAACCATCCACACCTACCATCATCTGCATCGGTGACGCTGAAGTTGAGAATGGCAGATCCTGGAGAGAGGTTCTCCATCAGAGACGTGCTGTATGAGGTCCTACTGAACACTGGCGGGTTATCATTGATGTCCAGTATATTGAAGTACACTCTGATGGTAGTAAACTGGCCTCCCCCATCTTCTGCACGGACAGTAAGAATGTAATACTGTTGTGCTTCATAGTCCAGCACACGGGTCAGGTTGAAGACCCCGGTGACAGGGTTCAGGAAGAAGATGCCCTCTTCATCATCTTCACTTACAGTGTACGTGATTTCCCCGTTGATACCGGAGTCGTCGTCAGTGGCTAGAATGGCTGCCACCAGGGAACCTGCACAGCACGACAGGATGGCAAAGTCTGTCACTCACAAACAACAGCTCGCTGGTGTGGTCAGAGTCAGCTCATCATCAAGCAGCTCATCAGAATATGATGTGTCCTCCACTAGAAATTCAAGCTTTGATACTGTGTGACTGACTACTGTGAAAAGATTTTCAAAGCTGAAAGGAGCAGTATTCACTATGAAGTTTATTTTAAAGGGTTAACTAAAGATCCCATCAAAACAACCAGGAATGGTTTTTATTTTCAAATGGGAACATGTTGAGATTAGATATCAACTGGGGCAAAACCACCTTTTCTCCTGGTAGGGATTTTCTTTCTATGACTGAAAGGACCCTCTCCTCCCTGTAGAAAAACATGACTTCTGAAACCTTCTAGATACTTCTTTCTAAATGCAGAAAGCAAAATGTCAGTACATACCAAATATCCCAGCTCTACTTTTTGAAAAAGTGCCTTCGCAGGGTAACTGCGGTTAGAAAACTGGAAACCTTAGAGGGGTCCGTTCTTCACTGTTTTCTGAAATTCAACTCCTTGTGAATTTGTGCCATTGTTTTCATTTCTTCATAGCTGCGTTCGCACGACTGACCTATCTTACTAAGGTTTGGAAATTAAGTGTCACTTTTTAGTATTTCAAACACTAATTATAATCAGGATCAGCTCATTCCCAAGAAAATAAATCGTTTAATTTCTTTTCCATGGAACCAGATGAATTACATGCGTTGCAGCACAGTTAACTATTTTCTAGCAACACAACCATGAAAAATGCTTATCCTCAGAATGAAGAATAGTGCTACAGCTTTTTTGAATCCAGCTGAATATGCTGGGATCTTTTACCTCCATTTGGTCACCTCACACTTTAGTGGTTCTGATTGTGTGCTAATTTGTAAAGAGGGCTGTCCTGAAGCTGGATGGGATTCTCAGCCCTCCAGCAAGTTTGCAGCACAGTGGAGCTGGGAAGCTCGGCAGAGCTGAGGCCCAGGGAAGGGACAATTCCCAGTCGCAGCTGCCAGACTGCAAGGGGAATGGGGATTACTCTCTGGGATAGAAAGCAGAGCCCCAAAGAGGAAAGCCTGCAGCACTTCTCCAGATGAGCCTGCCAGCTGCTCTGGGACCACTGGAGAGAAGAATGGGAGAAGCTGTGGCACTACAAGTACTAAATCAGCCTGTTCCTATGGCATCCATCCCTGCTGAGCAGGCAGGGTACAAAGCACAAATGTACACCCCATCAATGATTAAAGAGAGAAGCCTCATCTTAACGTGGAGGGAATTACGATTGCCATTCCAGAGAATTACAGAATACCAGGTTGGAAGGGACCCTCAAGGATCATCTGTTCCAACCTTTCTTGGGAAAAGCACTGTCTAGGTAAGATAGCCTGGCACCCTGACCAGCTGAGTCTTAAAAGCGTCCAGAGGTATTCCGACTTAGACTGAGGCTCTGATTGACAAGAGAGAGGAGCATCGCTGGGGATCAGCAACCAAACCACCCTGTGCTACACAGACGTCTCGATTACTTCCAGAGCAGATTCCTGAGGCATGGCTGATTGCACTGTAATCCCTTAATGCAAAACATCACCGAGGTTTTGGACTGAAACTGTGGAACTGAGTGCAAAAGTTGGAGGCATGGAGGTCATCTTGGTTGTCCCAAGATAAGCCTCCCACACTTATAAATCAAAGCCCTAATACAAGCTTGTAAGCTATCACTATGTCATTTGCATCTCCTTTGTTTATTCATGTTTTAGAAGAAGCTTCTAAGATGCTTCAGTTACTAACAGTGGCTTCCATCAGGACACAGACATAATTCCTATTCTGCATCTAGGATTTATTTAAGTGGCAACCATTTATCTATTTCCCATTGAAAAGAAATCTGACCTCACTAGTGATAGAGATTTTGTAGGAGATTCACTCTGTTTCTCCAGCCCATCTGATTGATACCTTCAGGATCTTCTGTCTCCTGGCCAAGCCAGACAGGTCTGCCACCCCCCACCTACCTTCCCCCTCAGGTCCCTGCAAACTGACAAAAAAAAGAGAAAACTCAGTCAATTTTAAGGCTATTTCTTATATACCTGGAGTGGCATCTTCCGGGATATCAAAGGAATAGACTGGCTTGGAGAATTTAGGGATATGGTCGTTAACATCACTAACAGTGATGTTTATTCTCATGTCTGAGGACTGCAGGCCATCATCAGCACGAACCAGCAAGGAGTACTTGGAGCGGCGCTCCCGATCCAGGCGCTTGGTGGCTATCAGGTCTCCTGACTCGGGGTCAATGTGGAAGCTGTCATCTGCACCACTGATAATAGTGTATGTCACGAGGGCATTGGCTCCCTAAGTGAAAACAGAAGTGGTCAAATCAAGTTATTTGCCAGGAAAGCCACACCGTAATTTTCAGTAAGACAAGAATCATTCCAGTAACTGCACTCGGTGAATATTTTTTCAGAACAACTTCCTTTAATAAACAGCCTTCCTGCCCAGTCCCTGCTTCAGTCCCCCAGAAAAGTTGCATACACACAGTTTTTATTTAGATGTGAAATGATGAGATTACCCGGATACTTTTTGCTGCACTGTTCATAGAAGGATCACATCCAGGCAGTACCATAAAACTCTGATACCTGTTTTAATTTCAAGCCAGTGTTGCTGAGCAGTCTAACACAGAGTCATAGAATCATACAGATGGGAAAAAAGACCTTTAAGATCATCATGTCCAACTGCAAACATAACACTGCCATGTCACAAAGAGCCACATTATAAATACCTCCAGGGATGGTCACTCAACCACTTCCCTGGGCAGCTTCCCCTCCTACACAGGCATCAGTGTTTATTCTTTGTGTTTTGTGTTCAAAGATTAAATTAAA
>VWZY01000549.1:0-13916 GCA_013399075.1 Chloroceryle aenea
TTTAGTCTGGAGAAGAGAAGACACAGTGGATTTGTTAAATGTTTATAAATATGAGGGCTGAATATCAAGAGCAAAGGGACAGCCTCTTCTCATGTGTGCCCTGTGATAGGACAGGGGGGAATGGATGTAAGCTGGAGCACAAAAGGCTCTACCTTAACATGAGGAGGAACCCCTTTACTGTAAGGGTCACAGAGCCCTGGAACAGGCTCCCCAGAGAGGTTGTGGAGTCTCCTTCTCTGGAGATTTTCAAAACCCACCTGGATGCGTTCCTCTGTGACCTGTGCTGGATTCTATGATCCTGCTCTGGCAGGGGGGTTGGACTCTAAGATCTCCAAGCTCTCTTCCAACCCCTGACACCCTGTGACCTGACTTTTAAAAAAGTTTGTAATGTAGTTACAAAACCATTTATTTTTAAAACTTTTTTAAGCAATTAAATGGCTTTATTAGAATACTGTGCTATATTTTAGATCCATGTGTATAACTGAATTAACTGTTTGTGTTATCCCTCCTGTGCACTGAAGTTGGTGAGATAAATGCATATATGGTTGAAGAAAAACATATCTGTCTTTATTGAAGAAAACTGAGAGATGAGGGCTATGGCTTAAAAATATTAATGGAACTATATTAAATAAACATTTTTTTTTTTTAATTTCCAAGCTTCTTTTTGTAACTACTGCTTGCACCTTGGTAAAGGAAGATCGACTAGCAGATAGTAAGGTGACTTTTGAATATATCTGGAGTGTGAACATAGCCTTCATACTAAATATGCTAAGAAAGCAGGAATGTATGCAGGCTCTGGATTTTTATACCTTGGACTGGAGTGAGTGCTACTCATGCAATGCCATTGTTGGCATAAGAAGTGTATTTTGGTATATTTGATAAATTTTGAGATGGATAAGAATGTTCATTTCAAATGTCCAAGCTTGTACTTAATACTTTGAAGGAAGGTTGTGAAAAATGCCTAAAGAAACTGGAACCAGATCTCACTAACGTTTTAACTATTTAATTTGTGCTGTGAAATTATTTTTAGGATGGGACTTTGCAAGACCTTAAGTAAAACGAGTTTTGAAAAAGTGATGCAATACATACTCTAGCACTTAAACTTTCACTGTTGTGAAAACGTGGCAGTGTAGTAACCAGGAAGAAGAAAGTTTCTATCTTGTTGCATGTTTGAATATTAGCAGACTCTTGTTTCCTTGCTGTTGAAATAATGAGAACGTATGACCAAACTGTCCTTTTATTGACAAAATGGAAAACAAAAATGAAAACTTTCTGTAAAAGTTCTCTACAAGATGCAAATATTTACTGGAGTTTTTTATAGGTCTCTTAAGAAGCTTTTCTATTGGCATTCCTTCTGTGGGTATTCTGAATTATCCTGTAGAAACGATTTTGCAGGATTTTGTATTTTCTATTTAAAGATATATTAACACATACTCTGCTTCGTTATATATGAAGGACTTATTCAGCCAGGAAGCATACTGATATTTTTATGTTTTAGTATATGGGAATCAGCTGTAACATTTCAGTCTATTTTAGTCCTAGTGGCCTATTTGGAAATCTTATTATTTGTAAATAGCATAATTCATAAAACAGTCTACTGAAAAGCATGTTTCACTTTCATATAATACTTTCTATTTTGATAGGATATCACATCAGTGTTATACCAGTTAGATCAATGTGTAAAAACCCTCTTTGTCCTGTAAATAATACTGTGTTCTCTTAGCAGGTACCTACAAATCCTTTACTGATAACAATATCTTTTTTTATATAGATGTTAGAAATGGAGTTGCTCATTATTTTATAGCATTTACAGCATGCTGTGAAATACGTTTAATATATTGGCCCAAGAGGAAACTATTCAAACTCTATAATGATGAAGCAGCCAGAGAGTTAAATGCTCCTATACCTCCTACTTCATAGATGATGATCTAATTCATACATTCATCTTTATTGGTGGCAAAATTAAAATTAAACATTTTCAACTTCCAGTGCCATTTTTCAGTATGCCAAATCTGCATGAGGACATGTTCCTAGGTGATGTACTCTAGGTGGCCCTGCTCTAGCAGGGGGGGTTGGACTAGATGATCTTTCGAGGTCCCTTCCAACCCCTAGGATTCTGTGATTCTGTGATTCTGTGATCTAACAACCTTCAACCCTTCATTTTCCAGCAAAACTACCATCTGCTTCACAAAGAAATGAGAAGGGCTGATGTCTTGCAATTAAAATTGGCATTTCAACAATAATGTATTATTTTTGAATGTTTATTTCATGAAGTGGTAGTCAGATTTGCCAATCAGTGCCCCATTGTGTAATGGGATATAAAGCCCATAGGAAGACACAGATGCTAAGCCGTGTGTAGGTTTTTCTTGGACAGATTGGAGAAAAAATTATTTTTGGCAAATTATAATTTTTTTGGCTACCTTTATTGCTGCATTGTTGATATGATGACAGCACCATCAATTTCCAGCGCAGATTCACAGAAGATAACTAGCTGGTTTCTCTACATGTACCACACTTTTGCCTAGGCTGTTCATTATGTATGCAGGTGTAAAAAAACAAATGAACAAAACCAACCAAAAAAGACGCCACCAAAGAACAAACGAAGAACCCCAACAAAACTGAGACACCCAATATTTTGTTATGTTTATGCTGAAACCCGTTCTGTCTCAGCTCCTATCTCGTTTCCACAGTTCTGTCTTTTTATGCTTCTTTCTAGGTCAAGCTTTTTTCCACACCTGGTATTGTTTCCCCCCAGGCTTATTATTTCTCAGTCAGCTGTGAGTCCACCCTGTAGGTGTTTCTTATCTGTTTTTCCCACCTCGCGTGCCTTTTGCCAGCTGATGACTTTTTTCCTGTTTCTGTTCACTACCATTCTTTTTTTCTGTGCTTTCTTCTAGCTCTCATGTCACGCTTTTTTTTGCCTCACAGATGTTTTAGTGTGGGTTTTGCTTCGGAGGCTGCTTATATGGTTGGAGAATGTCTTTGTACAGATCTGGGCAAGTATTATGGCTTGCTTAACTGAGTTTTAACTATTGTTTCTGTTGGTGTCATCTTCTTTCTATTGCCATAACGATCCCTCTGAATTACAGTGTAGAAGTGTTTATAAAAGCAAACTTCTGGAAGTGAAGGAGTGTAAAGTATTTGGTAATAGGACTGCTGGTTACTCTTGTCTTACTTTTGGTTTTGCTAATTTAGTACTTTGCTATACATCTGCATGAGGAAGAAGGGAGGAATGTCATGTTCTTGGAATGACAATATAGGTAGTGTGTCTTTCATATGCAACTTAGAAGTAATTATTATGAGCCAACAGAAGTGTGTTTCTGAATGTTGAGAGAAATCTTATGACAGCAGAAAGGGAAAACATGAAACAGATGTACCATATGTTACTGTATATTTGTTTGATAAAACCAGGGGGCATGCAATACTAAATGTATTAATCATAAAAAAGTATATTTTGTTTCTTTTTGCAAGGTTTGGGGAACACTTCAAATTTGTTTCAGTTTAAGTTGTAGGAACTATCTTTATCTTGAGCAGAATGTTTACTGTATTGTAATCACTGATGATGATCCTCCCCTTTTTTTTTTCTGTGTCCTTTTTGGCAGTTAGAGAAGGCCTAAAATGAGCCTCAAGTGCTCTGAAGAGCTGTAATAAATATTACTGAAATAAGAAGGACCATGCTCCTTTATGACCCATGTATCCCAGACTATGTAGGTGTTGCTGAGGAAATAATGGTTTTTAGAAGGATGGTATGGCTATTATGCACTAAAAAGTGGATAGATCTCCTTAGGTTTCCCTGCTGTTTCCTGCAGTCTCCAATTATTTTCACAAAGCATAGGGTAGGTAACAGGTATGAACACTCAGTTTTACTTCTGGAAATTATAGAGCATATTTATTTAAAAATATTTTCTTACCTTCTACCTGGAATTTATAGAAAATAAATTGGTTTAGTACTTCAAGCAAACTGACCCACTAGTGAAGGCTTTGTTTTTCATGGTGTTCTGAATTTTTGAACATAGAATGTATGAATGACAGGGATAACTTTTAAAATGAGAGCAAAATGCAGTCCATCCTTTCTGTTAAGAGCATTTATCAAAAGTAAAGCTTTTGTATTGAATAGCGTTTGATACATAAGTTTTGATGGGTAAAATAGAGGCCATTATATAGCACCCCCTTAGGAGCTACAAGAGGTCCTTTATTTTTTAAGAAGATATGAATTTTCATGTGTGCAGAAGATTTTCATTATGTGTGCTTATTAATACACGCAGATAGTGTCTAGCTGACCTGCTGATTGGCACAGTAAAATAAATGGAAAAGAAAAAACTCTAGTTTTATAATACTGATTTAATTTCCTATATTGCTTCTGGTCCACTTTTTAAGATCAGCTGGTATTTCTGCTCTGAACCTTGCTTTTTTGCTGGGTTTGTGTGCTTTCTTTGATTTGCGTTGCAAGACCTATGACTTCTGTAGCCAAGTATAAAGCTTTTGATGACTTCTCTTGCCTGCTAGTTCCTGTTATTACCTAGCAAAACCATAGGCTCTCAACTCACTGTTATTTCATTCAAACTTACTGGTATTCCCATTATTTAAATACTTACTTGCTCGGTAAGCAACTGAGGTCTGTCACCTAGGAAAGCAAAAAAGAAAAACCTGGGGTTTTTTGGTTAGACTTTTTTTCTTTTGGTGGTGTGTTGTGTGTGTGTTTTGTTTGTTTGGTTTTTGTTTGTTTTTCTTCCCCTTCAGAAAAGTGTTCACTGACATTACTCTGGCATAATGTTTCAAGAGAAGATTGTTACACCATCTAGGAATCTGATCTTTCTATCCAGTTGAGCAGAAGAATTTAATTATGAAATTCTTAAATATTATATTTTATTTTGAAGAGTTATGATTTTTGGGATTAACTTCAGGGAGGTTCTTGAGACTTCCCAGGCCTTCTGTCAGTTTGCCTGGCTCACTTCTGAGAAAGTTAGGTAGTAGACTCCATTTACAGTTAGAAAGGCTCCTGATATTTTTACTTGAGAATTTTTTTTTTCATATTTACTAATGTCAAATCGAGATTTCATTTTCACTGGTGATGAGGTGGTCAGGAGCACTATAAAGGGAAAAGACAGTTTCTGTATGCAGAAATTATACCTGAAAAACCTATAGCATATCTTAGTTTTTCAGTTAATAATTCCCTACTGTTTAACTATTTTCTCTTTGGGTGTAGTATCTTTTAAGTGCTTCCTCCATGGACAGTGCAATTAGAAAATTTTGTGGTATCATCTGTTCTTTATGCTCTTGCAGTGTATTTGATATGGGACAGCCATAATCTAATGCAGGAGGTACGTGACTTGTGGTCTTTACAAAAGAAAATCTCATTTTAGCTGGAGATGTAGAAAAGAATTATACTTTATAGCCAGTCAACATAATCTAAGTTCTTGACTTCTTCTTTGTGGTTCACTGTTATACTAAGTTTAGAAAAATGTCATTTAGAGACATTTAAAACCATTTTTTATTACTGTTATTTTTCATGTTACACCATGAGCAATGTTCCATGGCAAAAATTCCACAAAATATGGAAACTGCTGATTAACTCCATACGCCTACAGTTATATTTTTTCTAGCAGACTGAATGTAGAAATAACTATATTCCTCCAGTCACTAGAATCTGAACCTGATAGAAACAAATTTGTTCATGCTTATTTGTAGCATATTATTCAATCACCCCCCTGTTTGTGCATGACAACGAGTCACTGATTACCTAGACACTGATGATATAGTTGATATAGTCATACAGGACTTTGAAAATGTTTTTCAAAGTGCTCTGTTAAAGGGTCTTAAAAGCACTGATCTGATGTGAAATGCAAGTTCCTTCACATGTATTAACCACTTGTAGAATAACTTTCATGGATTAAGAACAGGTGGAAATAAATCAGATGGACTGCTTATGGGGTCCAAAAGGGTTCTCCTCTGTTCAACTTAAGAATTACATGAAAAAAGGGGGCAAAGGGTACGGTGGCATCTCTTGCTGATGTTCTTAATCAGGTTAATAACAGTGAATATTGACTAGGAGTTGCAGGAGTGTACTGGATGAATGTATGAAATTAAATACTGGTGAGAATTGGTGCGACTGAGGGAAAAGTAACTGTAAGTTTACATAGACAATGATGTGTACTGGACTATTAGCACAGAGAAAAGATGTTTTGGGGTTATCATAAATCTCCTACTGAAAATTTCTGCTTGAGTTCTTGATTTTTTCTATTGTGTGCACAGTACAGTAAAAAAAAAAAGAGAAAAAGGGGACAATGAATGACCAGCAAACCATAGAACATTTTATAGCTCATTTGTGTCCTGAGTTCTCTGCAATTCAGATTTCTGTCATCTCAAAAAGGGTTGTAAAAGGGATCCCACCTCTGGGTGGGATGTAATAGAAACATGCAAGAATTTGAGCATGAAAAAAAAAGTGATAAATGACTGATAATTCTCAAAATGAGAAAGGGGAAATACCAGATGAAGCTGACATAGTCAGAATGAGCAAAAGAAATATTGAGTTAAGCTGGTAGCTCATTGCTGCAAGACTTTGGCTTTCACAAATTCAGAGAGTTATTAGATAGATTTATAAAAGACTTTTAAGGACACAGATCCCTCATATAGACCTAGAACTGCTAGAGCTGAAGACTATTGGAAACTGCATCTTTCTCTGCTTATACCTCTTACGCTCTTCCCTAGGCATCCAATATGAGTTAGTTGTTGGATCGAGTAAAAAAAGTATCCCATAGTGTCTGACTGAAGAGCCCTACTGTTTCTTGCCCTTAGTCAAAAGATGGTCCAAAGGTTCTCGGTTGTATGTGGTGTTTTTGGGGTGTTTTTGGTGTGTATGCAAGAACAACATTTAGGTTGTGCTTACCCCTCCCTGGCTGTATGTTTAAATGATGAATCAGCTGCGTGGACCACTCATGGATCCTAATAAGAACAGAGTAATTGTAATCGTAAATCAAGTAAGGTCATGAGTGAACTGTGACATCTGGGCATATACATCTGTCTGTGCTCCAGACGTTCTTTCATCCTGGTTCTCTCAACCAGGGATTTGGTCTCCAAATCAAGAGGAAAAGGTGCCAGAAGTACATTTTTAGCTGGAACCATGTGCACAGTGATAGTGTATTAGTTGTCAGCAAACATATAGCAGATACTCTTGTTCACAGATATCTAAAGGTGTTGCCACTATCAAATATTTTCTTAATATCAAAATGGGTATGTAGATTGTTTATGGGATATTTTAGAAGACAGTATGTTTTGGTTTAATAAAGGTTATGTTTTATTAGGGAAAATAAGAATGTTGAGGTATACCATCTGGTCAGGATTATTCTGACCTTTGCAAACAAAGCTTCCTGTAAGTGGATACCACTTATCTTAGAACTTAAAATCCAAGGCACCAGATATAAAATACCAGAAATAAATTGGATTTAACATGCGAGTTTGAATTAAGAAATTAACATCCTGTTCAGAGGAAGGAAGATTGTCAAAACGGTTGTTGAGTTTAAAATCAAAAGACGAAAATGCTTTCTTTTTCTGTAAATTTTAAATAAGGACATTTTGATGTTCCTTTATTATGTCATGTAAATTTAGATTTTTCTGCTTCCCAATGAGGAGTAAGAGCCAGAATAACATCAGTGTTCTCAACAGTCTAATTAGTCTAAGTTATTGCAAATATTCACATTATTTCCTCTGGAAAAAAAAAATAATTGAATACTGGCTGGTGAAAGTGTGCTCTATATATAGTATTTATAACTATCTACAGTGCATTGATTTATTTGAATAGTTCTATCAGATGCTTGTGATGAATCAGGCTTAAGGACTGAGAAAAAACAAAGCTGTTTCTGTGCATCACTAATAACATAACCTTCTGGTATTTTGTCTCCATACAACTGAATTTTAACACAATAAAAACTAGAAGCACATGTTCTTTTGTGGGTAGGTATGTAGTTATTAAACTTTTGTCATTGGAATAACTTTCAGCACCATTTCGTTTTTTACAAGCTTTTAAAAATGGATTTAGTATAGAAGACGACACAAATGAATTTGTACAACAGTTCTGAGTAAAGCTGCTTTATTATTAGGTTTTATTCTTACTCTTGGTTAGACTTAAGAAATTCAGTTGAACAGAGCTCTAACACCAGGTGCCTGGGATGTCTCGTCAGACTAGTCAAGTAAGAAATTATCGACTTTTTGCCCTGAACTTAGTCTGTTGCACTTTCTAGATATTATGAGGGAAAAAAAAAATAATTCTACAGAACAAAATATTAATGCAAGGTCTGTTTGATTTAAAAAAGTAAGTAGATGTCTAATTTCTTTGTTTTCTGAAATATCTGAAGCCTTTTTCTTGATTCTATTTAGTGATTGTTAAAAATAAATGATCCATCTGGCTGAAGAATTTTCACTTGGCAGATGAACAGTTGGTATTACTCTCCAAGGAGGTCAGGATATTTTGCATTTCATCATTCCTGGAATTCATCTTATGGTCCAGCTTGATTAAACCTTGAGTGAACTAAGAGATGAAAAGAAATGAGGCTAAACCAGATGCATGTTTACATTTACTGCAGCTAACAATTTTATCATATGTAAGTGTGCATACAAACAAAAGGTGTGGGTTTTTTTGAATGCGCAGTCTTTCTTTTCTTTTTAATTTTTTTATTACTTTAAGTGCTTGGATTTTCTAGAAGCTGCCTTGGTAATAAGTACTCATGAACATGGAGGAAAGTGGAATTGTTATTCATAACCTCATACCCAGATATTTGATTAATATTTAATAGCACTTAGTATTTCTGTAGGGTCTGTTTATCAGAGAAAACCTCTTTAAAAAGTATACGTTACTAAACTTTTTTGGCAGTAGAAACAGAGTGCTATCTTACTTAAGGTATACATTTCTATAAATGCTTTTCATGTTCTCAAAGTTTCAGAGTACAAGTGGCCTAAAATTTTTTTCTCTTAGTGTTCAAAATTCAATATGTAGGACTGAGTTTGTGTTCCAAATATAATTGGAATATTAAAGTCACACGGTCTGTGTGACAGATGACTCATGGAAGCTGCTGAAGGTATTTCAGTAAAATGACAGTTTGGAGAGAAAGTACCTTTGACATGGCTTGAATAGATTGAATGTGCCGGTTGTTTTGTTAGAAGTGATATCAATTGATTCATTATTACACTGAATTTTGAATTACACATGAAATTATTAAGAAAAAGCATGAAATAGTTCTTGGAGCTGCAGACATCAATGAGGTCAGTACATCATGTTTGTGAGGAAAGTTACAGTCTTAAATTTGGGATTGGGTTTTTTATAGAACAAGGTGAATTAATGATAATACAGTGGAATTGAAGCAGAGAGAGCAGGGGAAATAATTGTAGAATTATATCCTGGGGTTTTTTTCTGAGGTTACAGTCTAAAGCTTGGCAAAAGGACAGTGCTTCATTGACCACCTCTGTTCTCTTCTGTGATCATTTAACATCTATCAGATACAGAAATTGATCCCATGAAAAAACATAAAGCCTACTGTGCAGTTTTCATGCCATCATTCTGGCAGTGTTCCTATTAGAGATAAAAGGTAGTGTAAAGCCTTTTAAGCTACATTTTATTCTTACTTCTAGGATTTCTAATCTCCCTTTCTTGAACTCTGTGATCACGCTTTCTAATGCCTAGTCCTTGCTTCCCCTATGTCTTTGAAAACACTGGCGGTTGTTTTTTGCACCTCTGCCTCATTGACTGACAGATCCATACCACTATGCCTCATAATTTCTGAAGAAAAGGTTTTAATTTTTCTCTTGTGTAGAAATAACTTTTAATAAATCTGCATAGAATGGCTTCCTTTTGTTGTTAGCAACTTTATCTTCCCTCTGTAGATTAAATTATAAATAGGTAAACTAGACTGGAATCATCAATCCATTGACTGGTTTCAGCAGCAACTTGATCTACAGGCTACAATCAAGAATGTCTACTGTGTAGCACAAAAGAACAGTGATCTGGTTAATTTTGATTTCTCTGTGCATCTCTGATAAAATGTCAGTTGACTGGAATAGTGTTATTTAGTTAATTAACTCTTCTGTTGCCTCACATTTTAGATGTAGGGCTATATACAAGCTTGCCTTCTTGGGCTAATAGAGCTCTTGACTGTAAGGAGACCCAGATAATACTTAGAGAATTGAACCAGCTTTTTTCTGTTTTTCAGTTGAAAAATGCATGCAATTTTCTTCAGATTTATTAATGATAGTAGCTTAAGTTGCAGGCTTTTGTGGTGGTGGTGGTTGTTTTTAATAGTGACTGACAAAAGTTTGTACTTATGGTAGAACGTGTCCTCTAGAACTTGTGTTCTGTTGGGCTTTCTGACCCCTTCAGTAGCATCAAGATTTTATCTACAGAATTCTGGTGCAGATTTTACACTTCTAGGAGCATCTGCTTTACTGGACACCTCCTAGAAATGGTGACATAAATGCATTCTTTATAGCTTGAGAAAACTAATGGAAATTCTAGGAGCAATATGAAGTGACACAGTGGAGAGAAATTCCCCTATGGTTAATCCTTTGCTGCTACTAGTGATCTTATATGTACAGCATTGGAGAGTACCAGAGCAGGACCTCTTCCAATTCTTAGCGTGGATAGATGGCCCTAAATAAGCTAACTAAAGTTAAACATTTTGTTACTTCTGGCAGTAGTGTAGTAGGTTGAAATATTAGAAATATTTTTCTCTGTAATTAGTGTATATAAAACTGTTCATGAATAATGGAATATACTATTTCAGTTACTAGGAAAATACAACTTCATAGAGTGGTAATTTTCTTCATTAGAGATTTCAAATGGAGAGCTTGGTATCAGATTACCTGGATTTGATGTGGGAACAGTAATAGTGAGAATGGCTGATGGTGACATCTGGGCTAAGAGAAGACATTATTGGAATACGGGAAAAGACTAATGCATTATATTGCTTGTCATACTATTCCTTCAGCAGCATTACTCTTTTTTGGTTTGTTTTTTTTTTATTATTGTCGTATAGGCTATGGCATAGGGGAGTGAGAATGGAAGCACTCATGATTTCAGCTGATTTCTAATTATTTTGCACTTAAAGATCAACGAACGACAACCACCAGATAAGGAACAGAATGAAGCTTTATCTCCTTTAGTCTTTTTGTAGAAATGCATATCCCATCACCTTTATACATACATTCATTTACCTTTGATTATTTGATTATTTTAATTAAATTTTCAATAGTGCCTTCAGTTTACCAGATTATTGCATAAGTAATTTGTTCTTAAAAAAAGGCATGCTCTTCCCTAGAATTCTCCTAAAATTCTAGTGTGCTGTCTGAATGATGTCTGACATTGGAGGAATTTATTTTACAATGATTAAATTATATAACATGACTGGAGCATATCTCTTCTGAGGAAAGGCTGAAAGACCTGGGGCTCTAGTCTGGAGAAGACTGAGTGGGTATCTTATTAATGTTTGCTAATGTCTGAAGGGTGGGTGTCAAGTGGAAGGGGCCAGTCTCATTTCAGTGGTGTCCAGTGACAGGACAAGGGGCGATGGTCACAAACTGGAATACAGGAAATGCCCCCTCAACATGAAGAAAAACATCCTTCCTTGTGGGGTTGATGGAACAGGCTCCCCAGAGAGGTTGTGGAGTCTCCTCTAGAAACTTTCAAAACCCACCTGGATATGTGCCTATGTGGCCTGCAATAGGTGATCCTGCTCTGCTGGGGGCTTGGACTTTATTTCCAGAGGTCCTTTCCAACCCCTACCATTCTATGAAGTGCAGTACTGTAGCTAGGTAGCCCGGCTTTTGAGAGGTTAATTGCAGCAATGTGTGCTCCGAGTTTGCTAGTTTATTTTCAGTCTTTTATGAAAGTCAGGATAGAAATGATCATCAGCATTGTGAAACAAAAAACTGATCCTTCAAAAGAAGAAAAAAATACCGTTTTCCATGGGAAAGGTGTTGTTATGGGCACACCTGTTTTACGAAGTAGTGATTGCCTGTACAGTATTTGAACACATGTACAGCAGAAACATTAAACCTTGAAAATCTTTGCAACACCACAAAACAGGAGTAACAGATCATGAAGCTTTCTGTTTAAATCAAATATTTTTCTAATGAAAATTTGTAGATCAGCTGCATTCATTCATGAAGTTTATTTGCTTTATATGGTTATTTTTAGCTTAAAAGTGAAGTTAAAAGGATGTGTAGCATAGCAAAGAAGATTGTGTTTCTCAGATGTTTATAATTGTTACTTGATGTTTTGCTTTCAACCTAATGATCTCAGTGGAGTTTATCTCTCTAAAGGTTCTACTCTGAAAAAGGCATGATTTCAATTCCCCAGATGACGATATTGTGTGTGTGGTGGTTCACTGCGAAACAATGACAATGCATCTTACCACTTTGGGCTTCTGTGAAATGATTTAGTGATATTTCTTTAAATGCTGAATAATATGTTGCTTTGTCTATCCCATGGTGGAAAACCTTTTAGGCACACTGGGGTGCATTATGCAGTATGTATGGCATATCATAGCTGACATTTATTGTACATTTAAATTGCTTCAGGTATGGCTATAAGTGTTTTTTTAAATAATTCAATCATGTTGGAGTGTACTTTATTCTACTGATCTTTGTTTTATTTTCTATTTATTTTTACTAGTCATCATATCTGTATGTGTACTTGGGGCAATAACAGCCTCTCCTACCCACAACACTGAAGTTCCAAGATTTTTCTGCTACAGGATTTCTACTGAAAATACATTATCTGGGAAACATTAACATTAAAGGAAAACCGCAACTGGAAAATGTCTTGAGCAAAGAACACCAGATATGGGAGTGAGAACTTCCGAATATATAGGAAAATCTAGAGAAAATGTAGACTACAGAAAAGAAAGGAGGTATCAGAGGTAGATTCTTGCAAAACAGAAAGCAGTAAATCCGGTTCATATGGTTAATATGCTCAGTCTCTTGTGTGCTGCTCAGTAATGTGATCCCATTATAAAGATGCATCTGAGCATGAATTAAAAAGTAGAAAGCTATAAGGCTACATAATTTCTTAAAGCTGAAAGAACCCATACATTTTATTAATTTATTGACAGAAGCTGACAGAAGCTGAGTAGGATGCATAGAGTGGTTTTGATGGCAGCATGAATATTGATTCAAGACTCTCTCTCCTTTTATGCAGCATAGAACAAATCCTCTTTGGCCATATAATGCATAAACTGAGGATTAAGGAAGGATGTGTTGAGGGGGATATTCATTCTGATCACAAATCTGTACTTAAACTGCAATGAGTTGGCACTATATAGCCAACAGATGTGTAAGCATGTGACTGGGGCGGGGGGGACACCAAACACCTAGCAGTTACAACTAACTAAGCCTTTTTCACTCCAGTGTGGCTCTATAATGACTTCCCCACCACACAAATCTTGTGTTACCTGCAATGTGTGGTGGTTGAAAGAAAATCTGTAACACTCGTGTACTTGTGGAGCTTGAATTGTCTTTTTGTGAGTATAAGGCTTGGAGCACAGACCAAGTCCTGATACTTGACTTTACCTTTTCTTGCCTTAACCAGTTTTGTTTTATGTTCAGCTGAAAAGTGGTTGCAGAGCTTTAATAATTCATGTCTTTTTTCATGGCTGTATAAATGGAAGTGTCTTACAGCCTGCTTTCTGAAAAGCAGTTTGAGAACTAAGGAGAAAAATGAGATATGGTAGACTGTTGGCAGAAAATAAGATAGTCATAAAACTTTAAAATTCAGCATTGTGGAATGCATTTGGCCCCAAATGACCCTTTGTACCTGTTCGTTTAATAGGAGTTGGCAATGAAAGGCTCCCTGGAGGCTTCTGGGCACTTTGAGTTTGAACCAGTACTAAATAGTAGACCAGCTTATGGATACGCTACTATTTAAGCACTGT
>VWZY01000549.1:25083-64764 GCA_013399075.1 Chloroceryle aenea
TCATGTTCGTGCCAGATTTAGACTGACTGCTGTGTTTACCCACTTGGCCCCCAAATACTGTACCTTTTTGCAGTGTGCAGTCTACTGCATCTAAACTTTGTTTCACAAAGGCAAACTTGTGATGATAGGTTTACTCAGGTTCTGTGCTTGAATGTCTTAAGAATTGCAGATTTGACGCTTATTATACAGGAGGAGGAGTACACAATCTCAAGTTGGAATCCTGCTCCTTTACAGGAATAGCAAAGAATATCTCTGTTAGTAAGATGGATGAAAATGTTGGGAATAAGCTATGCAAAAAAAATGGGATTATATTTCTTTCCATGTCTTAAGGAATTTAAAATCTAGGCAGTAAGCTTTCATAAGGATAGTTAGATTGCCAGATTTGATGGTTATAACAAGTTTCCTTAGCTGCTGAATTGCAGAGCAAGAAAGAACAAATGAAACTCACTGAACAGCAAAAAGTGTGAGCATGTCTTTCTGCTTCAGTTTTGGACATGCAACCTGTTGTAGAGAGAATATAGAGTGCTTTTCCATGGTTTCTGAGAACTTCTCCCCAGTTTTCACTCTGGTTTCCATCACTAAGTTAGACTGAATCCTGTGTCTGTAACTAATTGACCTCACTCAAATATTTTTGTTAGTGTTTTTCAAAGTTAGCTGAATTTTATTGGCAGTTCCTGAGACAAAATGATATAGAATTTGCTTTGACAATGAAATAATTATCCCATATGGAACAAAGTAGTGTTTGCAAATACGCATATAGAAGAAAAGGACAAACTTGGGACCTGTGAGTATGTCAACGGTTGAAAATGTGTCCTGAAGCCATAATGCCATACTGTGGCATTGTTCATGTTCAGAATAAAGTATCTCAAATATATTAATCACTAATATATTGTATTATATTCCTGTCAAAATGTGCAAAATGCCATCCCTAAAGCTCTTAAATAGGTTATCACATGTCTCTTCTAGAATTTTAAATAAATGTTTGTTTCACTATAACTTTAAGAACTGTAGGTAATATAGTGATTTTTATCATGTGGAAATGCAGCACAGATGTTTGGTATTACTTTTTTAAACATAGTGACCACACATTATTTACCCTAAGTACCATTAAGTATTTTTTTATTATTGCTATTAAAAACTTGCCTTAGGCAAAGTCCCACTAAATCTCTAGTAAAGTCAAATGTTAAAATTCCAGCAAGTATTTTATTATATATACATATATGTATATTACACATACAGTCTCTCTATATCATACAGTTTCACTAAACCAGAATCTGAGTTCATATAGGATTTTATATACCCATTTTAACTCTTATCTTGCATGTATTTTTTAAACCATGTGCAGCTACGTTATTTTAAACTACATCTTTTTTATATTTAGTAGAAAGAAGAACACCGCTTTATTATAATTTAAAGTGTACTTCTAGACTTTCAAGTTCTGTTTTTATTTTTTTGAAAACTTGCTCTATCTTTGAACTCAGCTTGGCCAAATAATGAAGGCTTCTGATAGGATTTGAACTGCCATCATGAATTAGTTATTGCATGTTTTTAAAATTATTAATGGAGCAGAGTTCCTTCTTCCACTGAATAGAACAGATGCCTTGCAGACTTTTGGTGTTTACTGTAAATGTCTTACACTGGAGCCAGTAGTAATTTACTAAGGAAATGCTTTATCGACACAAATAGTTTTTTTTTTTCCCCTGAAGTTAGTTATATAGATTAACAGCCATCCTAGACTGAACCGCTTTATTGGGTTCATTAGTGCCTCTTTCTTTATATTTCTTCTGGCTCAGCTCAAAGTATTACTCTTATCACTTGCTATAAAGACAATTACTTTCTCTCAAAATATCAATAATATGTGTTTTTAAGGTGACCCCTTAAGGATACAGAAGGACTTTCCAATGATGGCAGTCACTCCAGACATGAGAAAGCAGTCAGAACCTGATTATCCTCTAGAGAATAGTTATTACTACTTAAAAAGCCCATTCAGATTTTGTTTTGCCCTGTGGTATTCTTGCCAATGTGCTTGGTTGCAAAAGTTTTTAGCTTTATTTAGAAATCAAGTCATTTAAAGACAGGATTGCTTTCCATGACAACATCACCAATAGTTTGGAATCTAGAATATGAGAAAATTGTCAAACTGACATGTCTTAAAGAAGCAACTAAAGAAATTATGTTAGGAAAAGAAAAAAGTCAGATTCATGCATAAGATGCATTTTCTATAGCTTTCAATGTGTGGAGATGATAGGAGTTGCTCCTGCCAGTGTTCCCAGAAAGTGCATCCTTTAGAAGGGAATCTGGGGACTGTCTTTAATTGTTCTAAATCTACTGTTGTCCCCAGATGTGGAAATGCTATCAGATTAAGGGAGATTGAGAGATTAAGATCTATGAGGGAGTCCAATGGAGGGCTACGAGGACAATTAAGGGACTGGAATACCTGCTTCATGAGGAAAGGCTGAGAGCCCTGGGCTTTTTAGTTTGGAGAAAAGAAAACTGAGAGGTCATCTAATTAATGTCTATAAATGCATAAAGGCTGGGCATCAAGAAGGCAGGGTCAACTTCTTTTCTTTCATGTCTTGCAATAGGATGAGGCACAATGGATTGAAGCTTCAAGTAAGGGAAGATCCACCTCAACATGAGGAAGAACTTCTTTACTGTAAGGGTTACAGAGCACTGCAACATACTCCCCAGAGAGGTGGTGGATTCTCCTTCTCTGGAGACTTTCAAGGCTTGTCTGGATGTATTTGAGTGATACGCTTTAGTTCTGTCCCCCATCTGTGGCAGGGGAGTTTGACTAGATTATCTTTGGAGGTTGCTTCAAAACCCTAACATTTTGTGATTCTTTGCAGGGCTCTTTGCTCAGTTTACACATATTACAACTTTCAGACTGCTTATAAATATTTTGGAGACTACTCAATAATGAAACAGAAAAAAATTATAAATCTTAGTCGCTATCATAGCTTTTGTTTCCGTTCATTCTATGTTTTCAAGTCTGTCTTCTGCAAACTTGCTGCTACTCATTTGTGTGGCAATAATTATTTCATAATGTAATTCATTTTCTCTAGCTCCATCTTAGCCTTGTTCATATGAATGACAATAGCTTATGTATGTAACTCACAGCTCTGACATGTTTATGTATTTTCACAGAAAAAAGCTGAGATGGATAGCAAAAGGGGAAAGTGGGGAAGAGAGGAGTAGGTTACCCTTGAATTCCTATGTATACTTACCTGCTTTATCTTCTACATGTTCTTGCACTTAGAGAGTGTAGATTAGTTAAGCAATGAAGTAAATTGCCCAGAGTTGTTAAGGAACCTTATTGGGCTGAGGGGGATGCAAGATAGTGATCATAAATCCCATAGTATATTATGCTTAGAAGTGCATTTGAAGGAAATTTGTTCATATTATGTGCTATCCTCAACATTTATTAAATTATTTTCATTTAAACATTCTGTTCCCATTAGATAATCCATGGCTAAGATTTTTCTTAGAACAGTCATGAGAAAAAGAAAAAGCTTGTCAGAAAGTGTGGAAATTTGCTGCTCCTACTGAAATGGAATCAGACTCGGAGTGATTATGCATCTTAGTTGCTCTGCACAATGTAACACCTAGACAGTGCTGTCTGATAGAAGCTGTGTTTCCTAATCACTTGATCCATTCAGGGAGAGGTCATATTTTTACCTGTTTAGAGGCTCTGGAAAAAAATGTAAAATTAGTAGCACTATGTTGTTCATATAAAATATAATATAGATAAAAGGAAAAAGAAACATCACCGAAGATTAAAAAAACAGAGAAATGTAAGCAAAGCTCCAGATTATTTAAGTTTTATTTTATACATTGCTCATCACTGCATTTCACTGGGATCAGTAAACTCAAAGTTAAGGAAATACTTCATAGAATGAATGAATGAGATGTGCCGAATGCTTAGAGTATAAGAATTGCCATTAGATACGAGATTTCTAGTACAAGTACTGGTCCTTTCAAGCACCCTGTTTCAAGCCAGCCAGACCTAGAGAGTGTCAGATTACCAGTTCTGCCTAGTGCAAAGGATTTTGCATATTTTGAAAATTCAGGAGGATCAATTCAATTCCAGCTGTGGGCAAGAGTGTGCATCCCTAACATATGATAACTTTCTGTTGTGTGACAAACTATCTCTTGAGAGGAAGCTCTAATACTCTGAAATGTCAGTACTTCCTATTTGCTTTCTATTTACTGTCTTTCATAGTCTTGTAAGATCATGCTGGCCTGTTTTCTAGTAAAAGTGTAGACCTGATTACATAGTTTTAATGCAGGGTCTAGGCTAGCCTTTAAATATATGTAAAAAAAAAAAGGGGGCAGGTAGTTCAGGATAAGGTCAGAGTTAAGGCTTCAGTCAAGTGGGTTTTTACTCAAGCTGAATTATTTTTCATACTTCTTAAAACATAATAAAACCATGTTCCCTTCATCTGCTTACATTGGACACATGCAAACAACATGTCCTACTTTTGCTAACTCCTGTCTGCATTTCATATTGAGGAACAACTGACTGAATCTGCTGGGGATTGGACAATTTTTAAGTTGGGATATAAGATATCATTAGTTAATGATACGGTTTTCCTACTTTAGAATGGTACAAAGAATTTAAGACCATCCTACCAAGCAAGTGTTAGAGTAACAGTCATTGTTTTTGCCTTTACTGCAATTTAAAATTATTGACCTTTAGCCAGTGGGCATAAGGAATTAGGAACTTGTTTATGAGGTGGACCTCAAACCTGAAACCATTTCTTATTTTAGATATATTGTCTTAAAACACCTCAGAAGGAAAATCAGTTTGAAAAATTATTCTTTCATTCATTTAAAATGAAAGCTACTTTTGAATCTTTTTTTAAATGATAACAGTGCTTTCCCACTCTGTGAATATTTCCAGAAGACTGTTGGAATCTGAATAGTTGCAGTTGTTGAAGTTGCTGTAATCTAACATCTCTTTTACTTACCATGTCCTGCATCATCTCAGAAGAAAACCTTAGAACAGTAGAGGAAAATTAGGTTGAAGAACAGTCACTGTTCTTCAAAGACCTTTATACCTATATAGCTCCAAGAGCAGAATAAAATTAACAAACCCCATTTTGTCATTTTCAGGCCTAGTCTTCTAATCAAAGACTTCTCTTTCCAGCACATCACATGTTCTAGTGAAGTGTATGTATATATATTCCAGAAAACTGCAACAGACTTGCCTCCTGCTACAGACTATATACACAAGTATGTATGTGTATGTACATTTTCCTTTGTGTGGATGTAAAGAACCAAAAGCTGAAAATGTCTTTTGTCATATTCAAAAAAACCCTCCTTCCCTCTAGTCCTCTAAAAAGAAAATAGATCTTTTTATTTGCTAACCTTTTTCCTTGTTCAGATCTGAAACTCTGTATAGCAGCGTGAGTTTTGCCTTTGCATATGCATGGTCTATCTCAGTAATAAAAATGAAAGTGTATTATAGGTAGCATTATATAGCTAATCATGCAAACTCCTCCTAAAGTTTCACCTGAAACTCTGTTTGATGAATGAAAAGTGTAATGTTAGATCAAACTATTTAATGAAGCCAGATTTCTGATTTAGTGAATGGATGAAAATTTCTTGAGACAATCTAAGCCCTGTTGTCAGATAGAACATATAGCCTTTGATCTCGTGGAGCTGGAATTTAGCTAGTCACTAATTAGATGATCATATCCTGATTTTTTTGAGATAATCTTGATTATACATATTTTTTCTGTTGGTAATTTGAGCCCGATAGTCCGACATTATTATAGACTGTTGGATATATTAATTTTCACATATAAAATAGGAGTATAAACATATCTTATCTCACTATAAAGGTTTGTTTAAAATACGGATGTATAATCCCAATGTGCTCTGAAAGACATATCAACCGGAATTACGGATATTTTTGAAAGTACTGAAGTCCAAATCCTGTTTGTGTTTTTTCAGAGTCAGATGAGGCCAATGGGATTGGGTGATTTAAGGTGAATAGCATTAGATTCAAAAGAATAAATGAATACAGACTTGGTTACTGCTTTCTGTCTGCTTGGTTACACTGGTGGGATGCAGTTCACTTTAGCTTTTCTGTAGTTGGATGTCTTCTTCATCTGCTTGGCTTATCTCCACGTACCAGTGCATGTTCTCACACTTATACATAGACATATTTCAGTTGCTCTGCTCCCTGAAACAAAGGTTTATCAAACAAAATGATGCAGACTTTGTAGACTCATATATGTACAATGAATATATTTAGAACAGTTATTGGTTCTGTCTGTCCTTCTGACTGTCATTTCCAAGATTGAGGACATTATATAAACTCAGGGGACTGCTTACTATTAAGCATATCTGTAGGGTTTGGGCCTTGCTTGTTTCTTCTACTTTCTCAGAGAAGTTGAGTTCTCCTTAAAATGTACATTTGCAAACTGTATCTTTATCTGTTAATAGATAATTAACAGCTAGATACATATTTAGTCTCACTGCACTTGAGTGATGAAAAATAACTTTAAAAGATTTAAAAGCTCTTGACATCTTTTATTTCCCTGAATATAAATTTAAGTACAAAAATATGTGGATTTTAAGTTTCAGATGCAAGATGTAAGCTAAGTGATGTTGTCTTTTGACTCATAATTTGACTAAAAAATAAACATTGGAAAAAAGTACTTGTCTCAATTCATGATCTTTAAAAGGAGCACTTGAGCAATTTCAGTTAATATTTTTCAGCAAGTTCCTGCAAATAGTTAATTAAATTTCTACTTTTTTCATTATCAGCTGAATTTTTACAAAGTTTATTAACTAAAGCAGTGGTCTTTGGATGCTGAACAAGAAATAGAAATTTCTTACTAGATACCTGACTGAATTGTTCCATTACCACATAAATTTTTGTGACTATTGATAATATTCAGATAATATTTTAAGATTAAAGCTCTAGTTCAGGTTTCTCCTCTTCAAGGAAAATTGCTTAATTGAAAAAGCATTTAACCTATAAGAATTAGTCTGTTCTGCAGGATCACTTTTGACAAGAAACAATTGCTTGGTAATGAAGTAATGACTTATTCTGCATATAGCTACAACAGAAAATGCAAGTTATGGTTCACATGGTTTGATTGTGTCCGTCTTTAAAGTGTGGTACTTGATGCTTCTTCAGTAGTCCTTGACAACATAATGAACTTATGGGGGAGCTGAAGT
This sequence comes from Chloroceryle aenea, assembly GCA_013399075.1. Taxonomy (NCBI): domain Eukaryota; kingdom Metazoa; phylum Chordata; class Aves; order Coraciiformes; family Cerylidae; genus Chloroceryle; species Chloroceryle aenea. The sequence continues at coordinate 32,278 of VWZY01000549.1, forward strand.
GCCATAATTCAATAAAGGATCATGTTTGTGCCAACAGAAAAGGAAAGGTGCTGTTTTTTTTTTTCTTTTTCTGGCATACTTCCAAAGTATGATTCAGTTTTGTGAGTTTATAGATCTGGCTAACATAGAAGAGATTTTAGTCATTGAATTAAGTGAACAAATACCCCATGGCATGTTATGTAAGCGGTGCATATTAGAACTTCCATTAGAAATTAGTATACAGCCATTATGATTTTGCTATTATAACTATATATACAGCACTAGACTCACTAAAAGTCTCATGCAACCTTTCTTTTAATATTTTCCTGGAGGGACTGTGCTGTGAAAACTGAAGGCTTGGAGAAACAGTATACTTTATTTTCATATATCCTCTTGTCAAGAAGTAGAGATTAAGAAAAATAAAAAAGCCTTGATGATAGTCCAAGAGTGAAGCATATTTTTGTTTGATTTTTCTTGCTTTCTCAAAGTTGTTTCATTTTTAAGTCAGCGATTGGTTTATAACCTACTGTTAGATAACTCACTAAAGTACTTTACAGTCAACTTTTTCTCTTAGCTTCTAATTGTGTTCACAGCTTTCTTTCAGGATGCTTCTGTAAGCTGTTGATCAGAATCAAATTGTATAGTTTAAAAAACAAAGATGTGAAAAAGTACTTCGAGTAGTTCTAATGTGATTTATTTGGAATTTCAATGGGAGCGTAATAGGCTTTATCATGTTAAAACCTCAATACAACTCTACACATGCTTATATGAATAGTGCTAGTGAACATTGTATAAAATTGCATAGGAAACAATTTTAGTAAAAGATCTGCTCTCCTTATATCACAAACCAGTCCCCACACATCATGATTTGTAATGAGAGCTAAGTTATTAGTGTACTTCATTATAAATGCTGCATATTTCCTTAATATGCAGCACCATTGCCAAACAACACTTCTCCGTGTACACCTTGCTTTGTTTTCTCTGGACAAAGATTTCTTCAGGCATGTTTTTTCTTGGATATGCACTGTGAGGTTTATGAAGATACAGACTTTCAGTTATTAAAAAAATAATTAATCACTGGAGGTCATAGGAAATCAAATGATGCTTGTCACTTGAACTCTTATGAGTTGCTGTGACCTTTAAGGGAGGTACCGAGTAGGCTTATAGAGATGAGAAACTTTATCTACAGTTTCAAATGCAATATTTTCTCTTAAAAAAAAAAAAAAAAAGGGTGTGTCTGTGGTATGCAGTGGTTCAGTAGGGTACTTAATAAAATCCTAAAAATCATCAGGTACGTAACTGGATTGGTTCACATTTTCATGTTAAGTCTGTGGGGTTCTTGTGGTCACTAGATGGCACTGGAGAATGAAAATTGTTTTCATTCTGGATTTCAGAGACTGTTGCGTCCTATTTGTTATTTTTCATCACTCATCTTGCAATGATAGAATTAAGAAGACTACCTTCATTTAATGTAGATAGACAGTTTCACCGAGATTTTGTAGTAGTTTGTAAACTGAATGCAATTTTGGATAGCTGCATGTGAGAATCAAAACAAGGAGGCTACAAAGTGCAGTTCTACAGAAAAAGTGCAATCACGAATTCAGTCTGAAGGTATTAGTAGAACTTGGCCACAGTGTGTTACTGAAGGTTTGTAATTTAATTTATAAAACTAAAAGAGCAAAATAAAATGTTATCTTCATGTTGTGAAGGGACTGGAGTTTTACCGTGGTTGGTGCTCTCATATGCTGCCGAAACACACCTCTACACTGATACTATGTGATTGGGGCCTAGAAAGTGGATGGTGGACAATATCTTAGGTCATGCTGATATGGCCAGCTGCATTTCATGATAGTCTTTTAATACTTTGCTTACTCAGAAGGTTTTCTTGCTTTGTGATGGCATAGTAATGTAAAATCATACTGAAGAAGCCACAGGCAGCACATGTACAGCTGCCTTCACATCACATAGCTTGTCGTGCATTTTTTGGATCCTCTGACATGAAAGCCAATAAATAATTCACAGCCTTCAAGAACATATGAAATACCCCTGATAGTTATTCATTATGAAGGTTATATAAATATAAAAAAACCCAAGATTTTTAGCAAAGTTATTAACTGTGGTAGAATTTGTAATTCTAAATATTAAAAATTTAATCTGTCATCTGCATGAGATATTAACTGTTCCTTTATTATCTTTGTGTAGTAGATAATACTTACATTATTGTGCTCCCTGAGAAGAAATAGCTGGGACTTACTCAAAACAGGAAAACCCCCAGCATTGTTTCTATTAAAAACTGTAAAAAAGTTTAATGCTCTTACAGATCACAGAAACAGCCCTTTGTAACATTTTAATTTTAAATTTCATAATTACTCAAATATGTCTTTTTAAACGACATTAAACTAATAGCATAGAATATATACAAAACATTAAGAGTTTCAGCATCAGATCCTGTAACAAGAGACAGACCATATTGAGCAACTAGTGGCTCTGAGAGGGCAGAAGGAAGAGGAATCAGAATTTTGCTTGTACCTCTGTGCCATCAAGTTGTTGGTTTTTTTTTGTCTAAATGCTATGTATCAAGAAAATATTGGTATCTGTAAACACATTTCTTTACTCTTTAGCATTTTCAGTGCTTTACTTTGTATTTAGAGTACTTTTAGAGTATTGAAGAAATTGGCTGATGCAGTTGCTGAGCCACTCTCCATAATATTTGAGAAGTCAGGGCAAGTCCCTTGTAACTTGAAAAAGGGTAACATTGTGCCCATCTTTAAAAAGGGTGAAAAAGAAGACACAGGGAAGTACTGCCCTGTCAGCCTCACCTCTATGCCTGGGAAGATCATGGAACAGATCTTCCTAGAGGATATGCTAAGGCACATGGAGTACAGAGAGGTAATCCTGAGTAGTCAGCATGGATTTACTAGGAGCAAGTCCTGCCTGACCAACCTCATGGCCCTCTATAATGAAGAGACTGCATCAGTCAACAAGGGTAGACCTATGGATGTTGTCTGTCTTGACTTCTGTAAGGCCTTTGACACAATCTACCCCAACATCCTTATCTCTAAGTTGGAGAATTACAGGTTTGATGGGTAGACTGTTCAGTGGATAAAGAAAGGGCTAGATGGTCACATCCAGAGAGTGATGGTCAACGGCTTGATGTCCAGATGGAGGAAGGTGACAAGTGGTGGCCCTCAGGGGTCTGTGCGGGAACCAGTGTTGTTGAGTATCTTCACTGATGATATTGGCAGTGGCATTGAGTGCACCCTCAGCAAGTTTGCAGATGATACCGAGCTGGGGGGTGCAATGAATATGCCAGAGGAACCTTATGAGGTTCAACAAAGCCAAGTGCAGGGTCTTGTATTTGGGCCCGGGTAACCAGCAGTTTTAGTAGAGGCTGGGAGAGGATATACTGGAGAGCAGTCCTGTGGAAAGGAACTTGGGTGGTGCTGGCAGATGAAAAACTGGATATGAGCCACCAGTGTGCACTTGCAGCCCAGAAGGCCAGTCGTACCCTGGGCTGCATCAAAAGGACCGTGGCCATCAGATCAGATGAGGTAATTCTGCCCTGGTGAGACCTCACCTGGATTACTGCATCTAATTTTGGTGTCTAGCGCGAGAAGGATGTAGACGCATTGGAGCATTGGAGTCCAGAGGAGGGCCACCAAAATGATCAGGGGAATGGAGCATCTCTCATATGAAGACAGGCTGAGAGAGTTAGGGCTGTTTAGCCTGGAGAAGGCTCGGGGGGGGCCTTGTAGTGACCTTCCAGTACCTGAAGGGGGCAACATGTAGGCAGGGGAAGGCCTGTTCAAAAGGGTTTGTAATGATATGGACAAGGAGCAATGGTTTTAAGCTAGGAAAGGGTAGAGTTAAACTGGATAGTAGAAAAAAGTTCTTTAATATGAGGGTGATAGACCACTGGAATGGGCTGCCCAGGGAGGTGGTGGAGGCCCCAGCCCTGAAGTCATTCAAGGTCTGGCTTGATGGGGCTCTGTGCAACCTGCCCTGGGTAGAGATGTCCCTACTTGTGTGGGGAGGTTGGACCAGATGACCTCTTAGAGGTCCCTGCCAGCCTAAAACATTCTATGATTTATTATGCGCAGCCTCTGTTCTGTACTGTGATTAAAACTAGACCTCATTTAAAAACCATGAAAGAACATAACATAAGCCCAAAGTAGTTTCAAATTAAGTGACAGCCTTTTTGTTTGATATATGCACATCTTTGTTTCTTACGTCATTTTACATAGAACACTGGAGCAATAGGAACAGAGATCACCTTAAACTCTTCTTTTGTGTTTTTTTTTTTTTTTCTTTTAAATCTGTGGTGAATAACTTAACTAAGCAACAGTTTGTGGTAGTATTGAAAAGATGTCTGGGGGGTGCAATTATTAATGATCTTTTATAGTAATGTAAAGTTTTGTTAATATGAGCTTGTCAGGTGTACAGGCAAACTATGATAGGTTATTAGCAGAACCACTTGTAGTTATTTCAAATGTTAGCAAATTTTTAGCAAGATCTTGAGTTCAAGCAGCCCTCAATAGAGCCACTGCATCTCACGTCTTAAGGAACCTATGAGACACGGGGTATTTCTCATGGCTCCAGCATTCCTTGTTTCAAAATCATGATGCAGCAGCTACTAACCTAAAGGACAATGTTTTTGGTAAGAAATGTATTTTTCTTCTATATCTGTAAGAGTCTCAGGCTATGTCATTTCTGATTAATTTCTGTCCTAAATCAGTAAATCTACATTTTACTATTTACATTTTTCACAATTGATTATGGAAATGTCAGATAGAGGAGAACACAGAATATGCTGCCTGCTCAGTTGTTGCCTTTGCTGTCAACTATTAAACATTTATTTTGATGAAGAATTACAGTATCCTAGGGAATAAACATACTGGTAATGCCCAAAGATGCAACTTCGCTTTTTAATTTTTTTTTTCCTTCCTTATACAGAAGCTACTTTTGGAGATTTTTGTAGCCTGAACAACTAATGTAATGGTGAACAAAATGGTATTGGAGATTTATTTCTCATTTTCTAGTGCAGTTACACATACATGCCACAAACAACTTTTTTCTTCTGTAGAGCTCTTTTAGGAGAGCTTTCTAACAAAGGAAGTAGAATCTATATTCTGTTTAAAAGTGTACCATCGTAGGACAGGAAGAAAGATTTTTATTGCAGATGCATTGTTACTCCCAACAAAAAAAGTTAGTCTGTTTCAGAGCATTAATGGCCTGAACACCTGCATGTTTCAGAGTCAGAACAATCAGTTTGTTCTCAATTACTCTTGACTCACTTGGAGAGAGTAGTTTTCAGCTTTCAACTTGAAAAAGGCATATTTTCACATAGGAGTACATCTGGCAGACAAAAGATTTTCTTCTGATAACAAATCTCAGAAACCATTATCAATATAATGTTACCCTTCAGCCTCTCAACAGTATTGTGAGTGTTTACAGAGGTCTTGGCAGTGCTTACGTCCCATCTGCATCATTAAGGCACAGGATGATTTGCCAGAAGGAAGGAAATCTTACCAAGAGATCAGGAACAGATAAACATATTCCTTTTTGTGCATTTTTCTTATCTAAAAAAAAAAAGGTTCATTTTAACACCAGCTTGGACGATAGAATTTATCCAAACAATAATGGACTTCAGGATAGTAAGACAGAGCTTCTGGGAGGGGTACTTTGATAATTTATTTCCACTGAGCCCTTCAGCAGGAGGGTTTTCTTGTCTTTGTCATGTGAAGTTGGAAGCTTGGTATTACATGTAAGCTTTTTCTTTAATTTATTAGCCATTTTTTTGGAATGTTTTGCATTCTAGCAAGTCTGAAAATGCTAGTTTAAATCTGCAGAACACCTGTGTGATTTTGTATATGATGGGAAAACTACAGCGTTAGCAACATGTATAAAAACTTTCTCTTTTTTTTATTCCTTTGGAAACAAATTATGAATACATTATTAGTAAGGTGACTATTCAGAGCCTTACAGGAATCTTTCATCCAATTTAACACTGTGGAGCTTTGTATAAAATGTATTTTAAGTATTTCCTACAATCTCTTCCTGCTAGCATTTTTGGACAGTATGACAGTGATAAACTCCATAAATAAGGGAAAGTGTAAAGTGGGTAATTACAAATGCCAGCAAGCAGAATTTGGAACTGGTATGTTGTGATATTTATGAAATGGAACTGTTTCATGTTGTGATATTTATGAAATGCGTAACTGTTGTTTAAAACACGCTGTCAGTCTCAGTAGAAACTCTCCAGGGAAGAGAAGCAGAAGAACTAAGGATGACTTTTGTTTGCCAGTTCTGAGGTTTATCCATCTGTGAATTCACTGCAAACAAGAATATCAAAGAGTTCTTGGGTCTGTGCTGGTCAGAGATCTCTAAGGGATGGTTTTCTGAGTCAGTGGTCAGGTTAACACCTTTATTCCTACCATTGCAATTGTTGTGGCCAAAGCAGCAGGATCTCCTGCATTGACATGTCTTGGATTTCTATGGGTGGCTGTAGATGCCAGGGTCAATAAACTCTTAAATCACATTTCTTGTCTGAAAGCTGAGAGAGATCCATTTGATACCCATCTTCTCATGTGTAGTAGCATGCTTTTTGAATATGTTTCCTACAGAAAATATAGACAATTGTAAGAGCACAATTGTAAGAGCACAGGCTTGTCATGTCAGATTGGAAAAAGTGTTGTATGTGATTTGAATAATTACCTGTGATTGTGAGAGCTAAATTTATTTGACTGTATTCCCTCCATGTAAAAATTTTTTCTAAACTTGACAGTCATTAGTGTTTCTAGTCCTTCAATAGACTGCTTCAATAGGTTGCAGTGACTCAGATTTAGGGAAGAGCTGCAAGAATTCTTTTAACAGAGGAGCACCCTCTCCTTTTGCAGATCTGAGTTCAATATTCAAGCTCTAGTGTATTGAAGTCTATCATCTACTGTCTCTCTCTACCTTTGAAAGTGGAATTGCTTTAGCAAGTATCAAGATGAAAAAACTGAGACTTTTCTGTGAGACTTTTGTCCAGCTTCGGTAATCATCACGAGGTGATCCTGATGATGCTATACGGAAAACTTTTGCCCAAGATACTTTCAGAATGCCACACTTAATCTGGTTATATGCTAACCTGTATTCCGCTATTCCTCACTTCCACTCTTATCTATAATTGGAGCATGGAAGAAATGGCATGATGCCTTCGATGCTGTGAGGGTAGCTAGGATGCATGTGCAGAATAAGTGGCAGCTGTTAGAGCTGTTGCAGGTATATGAATTACATGAGTAGCCTTGTGTCTGGGGGGTGCCACGCCTGTCTGGCTACACAGCTCAGACTTCAGCTCTTTCCCAGCCTACAATCAAAAAAGCAATTACTTGGGAATAATGGCTACATAACTACTTATACAAATACAAACAGCACCAACAAAGTCAGTGTAACATACAGCACAGGGACTTGTATCTGTCTTTTCAAGGTGAATTTTCTGGCTATAGGGCTATTAATTAAAAAATTTGTTTTATTTCTTTAGTTTCTGAAACCCTAATTTTCAGAAATGCAGATATATCTTTAGTCTTCCACCAAAGAAAATTAACTTGCTTCTGTATCAGTCTTCAGCTCATGAAAATACGAAGCTTCCATTTCCTACTGTCACTTAATTCTTCTATATATTCATATTTGTGTCACTGTAGTCTTAACTAAACACAATCAAATGCAAAAATCTGATATTTATTAACTTTGTCTATTTGTTGTGTATGCTACTTTGCATAAGGTTTGCTTTTCTGGCCACTTCATCATTGCAAACATTTCTGTTGTCCTTAAGCCAAATCTCCGCAATAGTTAATAGGAGACAGGCTGTGACAGTTATTAGGTCATAAAAGAAACATTTTCAGTAATAATTTTAAATGCTGACATAAGAAAGTTATTTCACAAATCTCTGTTAAATAAACCTTTTCTAATGTCACAAGAGTGCTTTTTGTACAGCCTTTGATGTTTTTGGCTTAATTCATAGACTTCATCCTTAGAGGAAGAATCTTGAGTCAAGCTTCAGAAACGTCATTCTGAAGTGTTGGTGGGAAGTCTGGTAATACACTTGTTACAGACATAATATGCATTAACTGCAGATTTTTGACTCGCATGTTATATGGAACAGAGCAGTCTGGATATTTTCATTTTATGTTCATTTACATTTAGTTTCAAAACCACCAATAGGAGGTTGTGCATAGGTATCTATTTTAACTTCTGGTCTTTTTCGAAAGTATGATTGTGTGGGTCAAACTAATGCAGTTTAAGGCAACAGTAGAATATGAGCAAATTTTAACTGTGCTGTTGTATTTGTAACTACTTCAATTTTATAATAATTATTTGATTTTCAGGTCAGTATAACAGTTCTGAGGTGTTTTGTAATTTAGGTATTTTTAATATAGTACCAAAAAACTTACTGGTAGAATTTCTTCTCAGCAATGTACAGAATAAACATACTTGCCATTTAGGTAACTGGTAAACTGAAAATTAAGAAAGATCAGGTTTATTTTACATGGATTGTCCACTAGTGAAGTAAGTGCAATTATGGCTGAAACATTCATTGTCTTTTGTGTCAGTGAATTTTCTGATGCAAAAATATTTTCTGGACACTAAGTTATTCTTCATACTTCAGGTTAAGTATGCAGTTCCTCACAGTAGCTTTGCAACTGAGTAGTAGTTGTTATCAGACACTAACTAATGCTTTTTAAAAATTGTATGTAAATACTATACCATATGTAGCATTTTATATAATGTGATAATTGTGGTATTAATGGATCTGTAAAAATTTGTTGGGTGATGATTTGTATTAGTTCTTTTGCATGATAGGAATTCTATGAAATGCCATATAAAAAAGATGGAATCTGAACACAGCCACGTGTTCTTTTAAAGATATTTTAGACAAGTATTTAATGTTTTTTTTTTTTTACTGCAATTAAAATTCAAACTCTGACTTACTCTACCTGTAAAGGTTCTTTCTAGTAATTCTGAGAAAATGATACCGATGCTTCTGTCATGTGCCCTCCCATGTTTGTTTACTAATGCAAAATATTCTTTAGTGACACAGTAAAATTTATCTGCATGGAAGAAAGAAGTGGGGGTTTTCTGGATTTTGTGGGTTTGATGATATTTTGTGTGTGTGTGTTTTTTTTATAATGTAGAGGAATTTTTTTTTCCTTTATAGGATACCTATTTTGTATTCAGAAATAAAATAAGACTGTACATATCTTGTTATAATTCTGTCTTTTGCATGCCTCCAGAGCTCCATATGTCTAAACTGTAATTTCTACCCTTCAAGATTTGAAGCACTACACGTTCTAGTTCTTGGTCTAAAATATATCCTGTGAAGGATATACAATACATATGTGTGTGTGTATATATATATATATAAAGTTGAAACTCTGCGTATTCTCTTATAGAACACCTTGCAGCTCTGGAGATAAACTTAAGAAAATACTTTTTCCAATAGCTTCCTGAGTGAACAATCTATCAAACCTTCTTAGGAAGAGGAGATATCTCTAAAAGATTTCATTATGTTCTTATCTGTATTAAATAAGTGGCATTAAGAGAATGGATTTATGCATTCGTCTACCTGAACCAAGTGATCTGTAATGAAATAGTTTTACTGTTGTTTTACTGCGATGACAGAACTGCAAATTATTATTAATGGTGTAAAATAGGAGACACTTTGTATTTCTCTTTGCTAGTAAGTTCCTGAAGGACACAAGATTTTAGATTCTGTCATACTCAGAAGCAGTCTCACCTAGGTTCTCAACCTGGAAAGCAAGGTAAAAAAGAAGGAAATAGACCTGTAAAGAACAAAACTCTTTGGGGTTTTCAGGGACTAGCTTGGGATCTCTTGAAAAGAAACTGAGTTGGTAATTCACCTTGGGGGAAGGAGTGAAAATGATGGGGTGTCATTAATTTTTCATAATTGCCAACACTGTGAGTGATAACTAAAAGTTTTTGTCTTGAAAACACCCTTCAAAAGATTTATTTTTTAGATGCCTTTATGTCATAACAGGCAAGAAAACAATTAGTCTGCTTAAATATACATCTGCTAATCTTGTCTAATTTAATGGATGGAGGTATCATGTGTCTTATTAATGATCATTACTTTTAATACAAGAAATTCTTTCCAGCGTGTTTTAAATGTTATGATAAAATAGCACTGAAGTAAAGCATGGTTTTAAGCCCTGTTATGTAATGCATGGGCTCTAACAGTTCAGGCTATGATTTTTTTTTAAAATGACTTGATTTTAATGGACCATCTGTACAGGTACTACTGCTTCATAATGAGAAAAAGGATAGAAACAGAAGGTAACTGAGAAGTCTTGTACTGCAGTTTGGAGAAAGCACGTGAAAAATAGAAGCTTTTCACTGACTCTTAGACTGTACTGACATTAACATAATAGGGAAACATAAGAAGAATAGTTCTGGAGAGCTAAGAGTTTGTACTAATGATATTTTGGGGATTTTATGCTGGATTTGATTTTTTTCAATCTGCTTTTTTCTTCCCAGAGAGAAAAGTTGCTTTTGTGTTTTTGCTCAAATGTTTGCAGTGTGCTAGATGTTGAAGGAAAATACAATCTGACAAAAACTTGGAAGTGAAGGTGCTTACTATGTGTGAAACTTGTGCTAAAAAACTTTCAAAGAATTTTCAGTTATATTTGTAATTGAATCAGAGACATTTTCAGAGAATTACAGAGTATCTCAAGTTGGAAGCTACTTATAAGGATCTTTGAGTCCAACTCCCTGCTTCTTGCAGGACTGCCAAAAACTAAACCATCCCACTAAGACTGTTATCCAGATGCTCCTTACTCTGACAGGCTTGGTGCTGTCACTACTTCCCTGGGGAGCCTGTTCCGGACCCCCCCTCAGTGAAGAACCTTTTCCAATATGAAACTCCTGTGATACAGCTTCAGTGTTCACTTAGGTTCTTAAATCTTTTGTTTCATTCCAGAAAGCTCTTTGATAGGCAAGTATCTCTCTCTTCTTTTTTTTTTTCCTGTGTGAAATGTCTGCTTCTCCTTTTCTTTCTTTACTTTCTTTCCACTTAGAGCAGGCAGACCTAGAAAAAGTATTGTAAAGAATGTTTTTCCCATATTACTAAATTAATATTATAAGAGAACAGACCGATACATAGAAATTATGAAGCATAAGAAATGGATTCTCTGTAGAACCTCTAATACCTTTGTCTTTACAGAGTATGTGCTGTGTTTCCACAAGACAGAACTCTTAATGTAAAAAAAATTGACAGCGCTCACTTGTTGCATAGTGGGGTCAGGTAGTCAATTGGTGGGTTTTACTTTTTTTGCAGAACTTGTGTCATTTGCTCTAGAACTGGCAAGAATGCGTATTGAAATAAGCTGGATAAGAAAAGAAATAATGATATTATAGATTAAAGGGGTTATATGTGATTTAAGATACAATGGTTTTTGCTGTCACTGCCACTGTTTCTCTTACTGCTGTCCCAGTTGATTCAGGCAGAGCTTTTGCAAATGTCTGCTTATTTGTTTCTGATTTTCTGTTACTTTCCTTCTGATCCTAAGAATTCTGTAAATGCTAAGTGTTTAGATTGCAGATTAAGTTATTGGAAGTCACAGATAATCTATTGGGGAAAAAAAATCAGTCATCCAGTGACTGGCTCATCTCACAGTTTGTATGGTAGGAACAACTCAATATTGCTGTTAAGTCAGGTCTGTGAAATCAAAACATCATTAGGTAGGAATCTGGGAAGGGTAGCCTTTTGAAATAACCACTTAAATAGAGGAGAATAAATATATAATTTTCAGAATAAAATTCAAAATGTAATTTGCACTTTAAATTACAAATGTCATAAAACTTTTAAGGGCCTGTATATTAACATAACTGGTTTTTTTTTGAGAGACAGAAATACAAAAATCAAAACTATAAAAGACACATTGTGCTAGAGACAATTTGATGGTTTCACAGAACTATTTCTATAGTCCATTAGGCTGTAGTATTGCTCTTTCTTCATTCCTATTACTACAATACATTATTTAGCTCATGCACACCATGTTTAGTCAATAAAGAAACATAAAGAGCACGTGGAAAGTTCATTTTCCAGAGGTTTTGGAAAAATCTAATTAAATGAGATAATGTAGTGTTACAGTAATGCAAAAGCTCAAGTATAAGATACATTCACTTGTAATCTGAGCACTGCCCAGACTGCTTTCTGTTAAATGTTTTCTGTTAGAAATTACTTGCATTAGAAATGCAGCAGTGCTTTCTGATGAAGGAAAACCTTTTGAATGATGCTTTTCTTGTTACAATTTTACTTAAGTCCTGAAAAAAATTAATTTCATAACTTAGCATGTTCGAGACTCTTCATTTTCATGTAATATTGCCAGTGCAGTGGTCTGAGACGTAGGAGCGAGATATACTTGTTACAGAGTTTGCTTGGCTTCTTTGAATAGGCCCTGCCAGTTCAGGATGTTTGAATTTAATAGGATGTGATCTTTAATTTCTTTGTGGTTGGTCTTGCAGGACACTGAATAAAATATGAGAAATTAATTTTAGAAAATAAAGACAGCAGAAGATGTGTTCAGGGCCTGGATCTTTGAAACCCAGTGAGTGTTATATGTATTCATGTGAAAGTGTAGCATTTATGCTTAGATAATTTGCAAATCTCCTACCATTTACAAAAGCAGAAGGGAGAGTTGTCTTTGTGATAGCTTAGCATACCACTAGATTTTTAGTTCTCAAAGCTCTGCTAAAATGGTAAATGCTTGTTGCATAGCAGTTCAGGATTTTCCAAAACTACTGGAGTGAAAGCTCACTAGCTTTCCAATAGCTTGACAGAAGTTCAGCATTGATGGGAATGTCATATTTGCCAGCAGGATATTTGGAGGTTGGATTAGCAATAATGTAGTAGGATTTTTTTGTACGTGTGCTAGGGTTTTCCTAATGATATAATAAATCCAGTCCCAGTGGTTTTCCTAATGATATAATAAATCCAGTTCCTAAAAAAGAATAATATTTTCATAGAACATACTTTTTTCAGTGATGTTGAAAATTAAAATAGCTGCCTTTGATCCAAGCCTGCATCATTGTCCACTCCATAATTTTGATATCCCTCTGGAATGAAGGTGTATGGAAAGTTCCAAAATGCAAACAGCAGTTGCATTTTCTTATAAAGTACAGAAGATGGTTATTGTCAGGGATGATGATACAGTAAACAGCCTTTCAGCAAGAGCTGAAACTGATAGTCACCTGGCTAGCTGTAGAAACTTGTATGTCTTCTGGGTACTCCAGCAAATCTGGTGTTCATCCTGCTCAAAAAAGCTTTCAACAGAAGAGGTGCAATATGCTATCCATCATGCTAGGGTGCTTTCAGGAGAGAAATAAAATTTTCAGTCTACTAGAGGTAATCAATATATGTCTTAGTTGCTCAAGGATGAAAGGAGCAGGAAGAATATGCTCTGAATGTCCTTCTAGAATTGAGTTCCAAGAAGGAGGTAAATAACATTCATTAGTTCAAATGTATCTTAATTTTGATCGAGACATTTTGTATCTTGCTGCTGACAGTACTGGAGGTACTTCTAAACGCATGTGGAAAGGAAGAAATAGACATCTGCACTTCCTTCTATTGCTGCAAGGAAGTTTTCATGTAAATATTTTGGTTTTAAGTATATACTATATTTACAAGTTACAAATAAACTTCTGAAAGTCTTATTTGATAAATATTCCACCTTCCAGCCATGAGAACATTCCGAATATTTCTTTCAGATTTTAATTTCTCTGACAGTACTTTGGACAGTAAGAGAATCCCATGAGGTTATTTGTGTAGGTTGTGTTATCGGGAAATTATTTGCCTAATCTTTCCATTTGTTGCTGCCATGTAAGAGTTGTTCTTCCTCTATTGTTTAGCCCTTACATTGGGGCAGTGTCTTCTCACTCAAGCTTGAAAATTTTGGCCTACTGTCACCTCCATCCATATTTAATGACTTTGTAGAGCTAATCTAATACTATAAGTATAAAGCTTATTTTTTCTTCAGCTAGTATTTGTAGATAAAGTGAGCTTTAGATGGGTAAAGATGAAATAATGACTAACAGCCAAATATGGACATAAGCATCTATGTTTAGATGTTGGTAACTGAGTGTAAAAATGATGATGCTTGCTTTAACAGTGTGCCAACATTTTGTGTGCTTGGAAACATATATAACTGAAGAAAAACTGTATCAAGAGTAACGCTGAAGAGTGTTGAGTAATATAAAAAAAAGATGAATTGTATTTTTTTTAAAGCACACTTAATCTCCCAGTAAATTCAGAGGCAATGCATGAGAAAAATCACAGTGTGTTAAACCTTATCTTTAGTTGTAACTTTTACAGTATTGTTTAGTGTGTGGGGAAAAAAAAATAATTACAAACTAATTGTTAACTATCAAATAAGTAATGGTAAATGAGAGAAAGTCTAAGAACTGATTTGAAAGCTCTTCTGTTGTAAAAGAAATTTTTTAGCATTGATATTACTCAAAAATGAGAGGAAGATACAGAGATTCAGGACTTCTTTCTATAGATAGGAAAGGGAACTGACATTAAGTGAAATTTTGAACCATGTTCAGCTTTATTTTCTTAAAACCTTATAAACCTGATATTATGTCTCATTTTGTGAAGCAGTCATTGATTAATTAAAAAGAGCCCCATAAATTGGTACTTATGCTGTATATGGGGATTGTTCTGTATGCATACATCTGCAGATGGGGAGAGAGAACATCAGGGTGTAGCAGAAGAACTAAAGGGGGTCCTTCAGGGTGGCCCACTTCTTCTGGTGAACACAGAGTACTGGTCATGACTGCACCACAGAAGTCCTACAAGCCTTTCTGTGGTAAGTTTGCTCTAGTGTATGAACTATTTGTCAGTTATACTTGTGTTTATGCTTGTGATCACAGAACTAACAATTTCTGCATGTATTTTGGAATAATTTTTTTTACCCTAATTTTTCAATTAAATTTACTTTGTCATTATATTTCAATTTCTCTGTTTATCTTTTAAGGGGTTTGATAATGGCATGAGCTACAAACTTAGGGTTCTTTCCTTTTCCTGTCTTGCAGATACTTAACATCTGGTAGGAAATGCATAAGAGAAGGGTCAGAAAAAGAAATTGATGATCCCAGCTTGAAAGAATAAATTGAGGCAGGTAATGATGTAGTTCCTTGACTTATAATTCTTCCCATTTGATATGAGGACTATATAGTAGCTGTGTATTAGGATGCTGCATGATATATATTAATGAAGCAATCACAATCCTTTTACCTTATTGCTTTGTAAAAATAAAAAATTAAAGCACCAGTGTACCATTCTTTCTCTTAGATCACCCCTGTGATGAGAACATCCAGTGTACCACCATTTTCCTCGTAGAAACCGTGGATAAGAGGATCAGAAGAAGCCTACAGGAAAAAAAAAAAGGATTACATTACACTTTTTTCTTTAGAAGTATTGCCTTATGTTGTATACTGTTCTAAAGAAAATATTATCATCCAAAATTGCAATAAGATGAAGAGCTTACAATAAAAGTATATAAAATTTAGTTATTTTAAAGTATGTTTTTATTACAAATGCAAAAAAACGGCGTTTTTTTCATAAAATGATACATTTCCAAACCTGTTCTTACAGAGATGCAGATGGAGGACATGTAATGAAAGAGTCAAGTGTACATAAGAGATCTAACATGAAGTTATATTATTGTTGGTATGTTTGCTATTAAATGAAAAAACTTTTTATTGCCTCTAAGTATAGCAAAGCTGATGTAAGATACCTCATAGTATCATCTTCTGTTATGCTTAACAGACTTGTGTATGATTTCATCTGCAATGCCTTTGCTGTGGAGTGATGTCATTGATTAGTATTACACTTGACTTATGCTGGTGTAAATAAGGAAAGAGTCAAACCATTGGTTGATAGGGACCTACCTAACTGCTGAAGTTCAGCCTTGAAATTCAGTCTTCTGAATAATGGCACACACCAAATAGAAAATGAATAATGTATGTAAAGGGAGCTTTTGGCATGCAAAAGTACTGACTATGGACCTGTTACTGAAGAGATTTCTTTTAGGTAGGAGTGGATGCCAAGAATTTTTGACATTTGTGGGATAAGTCCATCAGTTGGCAGGATATGTAAAGAAGTGATTTTGGAAATGGAGGTTATGTAGTAAGACATAGGGGCATAGAAAATCTGCTAGACTCTACTAGGAGAGTCCATAGAGAGCTGTAAATAACTAG
Source organism: Chloroceryle aenea (assembly GCA_013399075.1). NCBI lineage: Eukaryota > Metazoa > Chordata > Aves > Coraciiformes > Cerylidae > Chloroceryle > Chloroceryle aenea. Next base: position 48,514 of record VWZY01000549.1, read on the forward strand.
ATAGTATTTAACTAAGAAGCAGTGGAGTAAGTACACTATTAAATAAATTGTTTCTGTAATATGTCCACAAAGTTATGTAGCTGGCAAGTTTCCACCAGGTAACTTTTTATACTGTCTAGGTTGCAGTTCTTACTCTACCCGGTTTCTCTTTTCTTTGTACAGTTAGCTTACAGTTTTTAACCCTTAAACTATTTATAACTCTTTTGTTTTGAATTATCTTGTGCCAAAATGTCTTTATGTACAAGCTTTATTATCTGATGTCAGCAGACCTTGGGCAGTAGTTGACAGTCTACTTTTGTATTTAAATGAAGGAAAAATCTATTAATTCATAGAATCAATAGGTAAGTTACTAGATTTTTCTTTTTCCCTATCATTTAGTGACAGTGTTGTACCTTCTGTATTCATAGAGAGCTTCTAAATGCACAGTAAGCAGCTAATTCAAAATATGGTACATACATGAACGGAATTTATACCTGGGGTGAAGATTTGGCATATTTAATCAGTAATATGCACTTAAACCAGTGACAGAAATAAGATTCAGGCTCTCTAGTGATTTACAGAAGGCTTTGAACAAATTCTCCACAGGGATGTTTGGGAAGGCATAGAAAGCAAACTACCATGTTTGAAAGGATTGTTAGGACTGACCTTGTCTGAGCCTATAAAAATGTAAGTAATAGATATGAAATAAATGTGAAATGCAACATCTTGGGCTGTGTTAAGAGAAAAGTTGTAAGAAGTGAACCTGAGAGAAATGACTAATGATGTTTGCTCTGTAGTGTGAAGGTAGTATTAAAAATAAGTCGATGTGATTTATGGAATCCCAAAGGAAGTGTGTCAGCATTAACAGATGCTTAACTCCTAATGGAGAAGTATCACAAGTAAAATGGATGGATTGAAGGATGAATAAAGCATAAATATATTCATGTAAGGGGTGATATCCTATTGCAGCCTCAGAGCATAGACATTTTCTGTTAATATGATGATCAATAAGTTAATAATGTTCTAATAACTGACTTTAGACCAAACGATAAAATAAAATTATTTAATTCCCTAAAATATAATGGTGTATAAATTGGCAACTTGACAATAAGTACTGTAAAGCAAATGTTCAGTGAAATTTTACTCCGTGTTGTATTTTTCACTTAACACCTTTTGCTTAGCTATTTCAAATAGCTTTACAAATCCATTATTAATATGTGAGATGTATCATATTTTTAAACTAATTTTTTAAATAAAAGGCAGAAAAAGGGTGGTTTTCTGTTATACGTACTCTTTGTCAGCACACAGACTAAGGTTTGCTCTGTTTTCTATTCTGAATTATAGGTTATAGAGTATTATAAAAGGAAATATTTCTGTATATGCTTATCGACAATTTTTTATTACGCTGATTTTATCAACAATATAGACTGAAGTGTTGATGCATTTATTACATAACAAATAGAGATCAGGACTTGTTCAGTTTTGCTTTTCGTGTTATGGCTAGGGATTCTCGGCAACAGATTGTGTTTTCCAAAAATAATTGATTCTTTTAAGTCAAGCTATAGAAATAGAAGTCTCCATAGTAACACAGCAGATTCTTCTGCCAACCTGTGCTCTTGCAAATTTGCTTGTCAAACTGAAGTTATTTGCACAGTTCTATAAAAACAGCCTTTGCCATGTAGTTAGTATGTAGAAATAAGATCAAGAATTTTATTGGCCACTTCGCTTATGGGGGCATATATTGTATATCCTTTCTCATTTACATGAGAAATTTTATGGCTTATTTCTGGGGTGTAAAAAGCATTCTGAAGGGGAATTTCAGCTAGTAGCTACAAAGCATATGTTTAGTTTAAGACAAACATGTTGGAGAAACAGCTTACGGACTGAGGCCACTTTTACATGACTGTTTTTGTATGTTGAGAATTGTTTCTGTTCTACAAATCATGGCTCATTAATGAGGTAAATAGCATTTACCTAGCAAAATAACCTGTGCTAATCAAATAAAATGGCATAATTACTCCCACTTAGAAATATTTTAATAAATGATGAGTTACAAATGCTCATTCAGCTTGAATAAGTAAATCACCTGTATTAGCTATTATGTAAAGGTATATATTGTTGTTAATACTATGATTCTGTGGCTAAGTTAATTTTGGTGTTGGTCAATAATTGAAAAAGACTTGCTTTTCAGAATTACTTTCTCAATTCAGAATGAATCTCAGGTTTGTGATAAGGGGAAATCATCTTAAGATATCCTTTTTAATGTCAGAGACCTTTAGAGAAGATTCCTGCTGCTCTCTGTAGCTATGGGTGAGAGCAAGAATGGAATAAAATAGATAGGTATTGCAGAGGGATTAGTGTGGCACAACTTGGCCTCCCATGGTGCCAGGCTTCCCTGAGTCCACTGGGAAGCAGTGCAGTGTATCTGTTATGCTCCTTAGAGGCTATTAAGCTGAAGAGAAGCACTGTGTGTACTTTCCTGATCTCAGGAGGAGACAACACAGGATTCTACAAACTGTGGGTCCCAATTATTGCTGGCCTGTAAGATGCTTCTAATGGACTATACCTAATTTGTCTTTCAGTGTCTGATTAAAAAAAAAAAAAACCACACCCCCCCCCCCCCGCGTTCTTGAGTGGGGCTTACAGAGCCATGAAATCATTAGACTGGGCAGGTGATGTAGCTCCATATGAAATGTTAAATATGTGTACTGACCCACCTTCACACCTTAAAATGAGAAGTAGATCTAATGCATCATGAAAATGCTGTTGGCATGTCTATATGTATGGGAAGTGTATGTATTTTTTACTCATGAAATGGTTATGCATTTACTACTGTGATTAGTGATGGTCTGCAGGTTTTTTTGGAAAATGGTGGCAGTGTGCAGGCTGGCATAACTGTCCAGTAGGAAGAAAGGAAGAGGCTGTGAGCTGAATTCAGTTATGATTTTCTACATATAGTTAGTAGCTTACCGCATTTAATGTTTAAAAATGTTTAGTTTGTGAAATAACTGCTATTCTGATACTGATATCTATACTTATCATGTGAACTTAAGGTGTATAAAGGTCCACGTAGATGTATCTTCAATAATAGCGCTGATTAATGCGTACAAATCTTGTGAGGGGAGAGGTATGTACTATTGGTGTGTAGTAAACTGTGGGGAAAATAATTTCAGATTGTGTTGTAGCTAAATCTAGTCAATGTTACATGGTGAATTGATACTCAAAGTGTTTTTGTCTTGATTTGTAGATAGATCTTACTGAACTGGACTGGAATTCCAAAGTCAAATAGACTAAGTTGAGACTTTTAATGGCTATAACCCTTCTGCTTTTTATATGTTCTTCAGTTCATCTGTGAGACAGAGATTTCATGAATATGGATATACAGTTAAATGATGAGCAGAAACAAATCTGTAAGGAACAAACCATTTAGTAAGGTATAGGCAGTAGATCTTTTAGCTTTCTGAAAGTTTGTTGTATTTGACAAACCATTTTTCAGTTTTTTTTAAACTGTTGTTATAAATTGTAGGGTTTAATTTCATGGTTTGTTTTTTTTTTTTAAATTAGGTTATGAAGCTTTCAGGAGAAATAGTTGCTGAAACATACCTTGGAAAGATATTAAACCTAATGTTTGGATGACCTGAGAGAAAAGGACTGTTACCTTATTTGCAGTTACATATTTATAGCTTGCTATTTGTGGTATGAAAATATTTTTGTGTATACCATCCTTCTCTGGATGGCATACACAAAATGGCAGGAGATGGTGTAGGGGTCTGAATTACATTTACTGCAAAAACTATGTTCAGGACTTTACTGGTGTCTGCATGCAATTCTTACTCTTTTCAATAGTTTGCATTTACATTATAGAGGGGTCAACAGCTAACTTGATCATACTCTTCTGATTTCTGCAGACACTATTTTGGAAAAATTATTTGGCAAAGTGTTATTTCACTGTTATGATAACCTTTTAGCTTAAAATTCTTTGTACTTAGATGGTGGTGCTGTTCTTGCAGGCATTTTGACATTTTTATGATACGATCTTTCACAGCAGAATCATTTATGTTTTACTCTAAGACTATACTGAGCTTCAAAAGTACTTTTGAATCAATTTCTTTCTGGTCTGAATCTGTTAAAGCTAATTGCACATTAGTAAACTACATTACTGCAATTTTTTTTACTTTTTAGTCAAATAGTTTGCATATTAGGAAGCTGGATATTTAGACATAAACCATTATGGTAGCAAGAGTAATAAAACATGGGAGTTTTTGCAAATTTTTCTCCAAAATTAATTATTTTTTTGTAAGGTGATTTTTTAAGAGGAGGTATAGATTTAAGAGACGCAAGGGTTTAAGTAAAACACAGATCTCCATTTAAAAGTACAGTTTATGTACTGCAGAAGATACCCAGGACTTTTTAGGAAGTGTCTGAACTGTAGCCCAAAAGGGTTGATGGCATCTTGTATATCCGTACCATATTTGCTCTAGACTGGGTAAAATAAGCTCTAATTGCCATCTACAAGCAATAGTAGGTGGCTCAAACTGGGCTAGGGGGACACGGTGTCTTTTGACATGTGTTCCTGGCATATGTGAAAGCAGGTGAAGACTGTTAAAAATGAATGTGACTAAGGTATGGGGGAAAAATAAAAAAGGGATGCATTTAGGTGGATCGGTGTTGGGAGCCTACTGTGAATTTTGAAGTGTGCAAATCTAACTGAAGTCAGTTTTTTCACTATGGCTTCTTCAAGTAATGGGTAGAGCAGGCAGTTGCCTTGATGGGTATCTGCCTGTCCTTGTCTATGCTGAGAAAGACTGAATCATCTGCCCTAAAGGAAAAAGCCTTCCAGTCTTCCCAGCTGTGTACAGTAAGGTTCAAAACATTGAGTGTCTCCCTTCCTGTAACAATGATTGCTGTCTCAACCCTTCCTTGGAATTCTAAAACGAAGTTTTCCTTTGCTTGCTTAGCTCCATTTTTATACCCAAAGCATGAAAAAGGAAGGTGAATGGGACTTCTCAAGAGAAAGAGATAATAAGGAAGAGAGAGCTTCCGCTTCTAGGGTGTGAAGTCCCTGCAGTACCTCTGGGTTGGTTGTGAGCATTACATTGTCCTGTGCTCCACATAAAATAGTTAATGAGATCTTCTTAAGAAGGGTGGCCTGGGTAAGTGTAGAAGAGAGCATTAAATCTCTGCCCTTTTCCTGTTACTTTTTCAATTTATTTCTTCTCCCTAAGGATCTTGTGAAACAAGTGTTGCTCTGAGAAGCCTTGACCAGACTCTGCCTTTATTTTAAAACAACCATGACATAAAATGTTTTAAGTAGCAGTAACTCCAAGTACTTGAGTTTGAAAATACAGAAGTAGAAATCAGATAATAGATAGTATTTTTTTTTTCTAACTATGTTAAATCACTTTGTTGAAACTATACCTGTTGTCTTAAGCCCTTCTGCAAATCTGGTTTTGTAAGCCACCATAACAAAGCAAACCCCATACTTATACTAAGGTAAGTTTAGTGTCTAAAAATGGAAAGCATTGGATAACTCTGGTTTGTCATTGATACCACTTCTGTTTGTAACATGGTGGGATATTTTTTTTTTTAAACATGTGGTATGGTGGTCTGTATAGAATTTGGTATCCTACATCATCCTGTAGTGTTCTTCCATTTGCCTGTTTTCCAGTCTTAACTTGTTTACATCATGTGGATTCCCAAAGTTCTGAAAATTCTGCTTTAGGGTCTGATTATAATCACAACAGATAATACCAGTAATGTCAGTGGAGGTTCTTTTGAAATACTTCTTTGGAGAAAACTAAATATTTAGATATTTATATCTATGCATTCAGCAGTTATTTTAAGTACTGATGCACGGCAAAATAATTTGTAATATGTACTTTAGCTCCTGGACTATGGATATTCATATTCAGCATATAGTTACAGAAAAGATGTGGTCTCTGTAAAGAAATGGTGTCTTGCTGCTTATATTGCCCCAAGGTAAGGAAAAGAAACAAAGAAATATGGTTTGGTTTCCTTAATAAGAAAATGTTTTTTTCTGATCATATTTTCAGTTAAGGGGTGTTCTGCTAAAAAGGGAAGACTAAAAGAGGAAACTTGAACAGATGGATTCAAGTTACCAAGCAACACTTTGTTCCCCAGGCAATGGAAAAATACACAGAGCAGGTGTTGGGTTTTTCTGGTGGTGTTTGGGGTTTTTTGTGTGGTTTGTTTTGTTTTGTTTGTTTTGGAGTTTTTTTGTCTGTTTGGTTTTCCCCCCTTTTTTTAATATTTTTTTTTTATTACTGTGAGCTGATACATGGACTTCAGTTTAACAGACTCTTGACAGACCTCATATAATGAGAAATATTCAGCTGGATGATAAAACTACTTGTATAGGTTCCTTACTGTGTGACCTGAATTATTCTTTTCTGTAGTTATGGTAGTGCACAGTATAGGCAGCAAGCAACACAGTGCAGGTAGTTTTTGTAGATGAGTCTAGTGTTTTCATTTCACTCCAATATACTCATATATAATCAACTCTAATTTACAATATTCTGATTTAAGTGTAGTCCTGGAAGAATGCATTCAGGCTTTTCTGCATAGTGTAAGTTTCAGAGTGAAATATGTTCTACATTCTCAAATATTTAGACATTACCCCCTACCTCTTCTCTGCTGAGACTGACTTGGTGGTTGTATCTCAACCAATGGATAGATCTTCACTGAATTGGTGGATTTCTTCTCCCCCTCCAAGGTTGAAATGAAATAATTTCTCGGTCCTTTTTTGAGGGGAGGGGGCTGGGAGTGTGGTGAATTTTTTTGGCAAGCATAAAATTTAGTTTTATGTTAAGCATGATTCTTTCTTTAAATGTAAAACTTGCATTCTAATTATTTCATTTTCAAAAGATCGAAGGCAATGGAAAATGAAAGCTGTTTCAAATTATTTGTTTCCCAGAAATATTTAATTTAACATTTTGAAAAATTTTGCTTGCTTTAGACTCCTAAAGGTTTTTTAAGATCGTTTAAGAAAACAGAAATATATTTCTTTCAGTGGTGGTCACAAGTTTTTTCTTCAAAAAAACCCAAACAAACCCACACCCCCAAAAAACACCCAACACCCAAATTTTATGAAAATTGTCTGTTAGCCAGTATTGTTACTGCTTTTATGTCTCTCTGTCATCTATTTGAATAACCTGATAGCTCTATAGGATTTATATTAATCAATGATCATTTTTACCACTGTCATCCATCCAAACATATGCAATTATTTATTTCAAATTAATATTATAGTGGACACTCGAGTTGTTTGTAGTTGAAAAGGCTAATCATAGAATATTAATGTTTATATATCTTGTTTAAAGCCCCCAATGGATGTAGAATATAGAGCCTAGGTAATTCTTTTGTGTGTTAATTTCATCTGACAGTCTGTTACTTTTACCTGCACATATATTAACTATTTGGGAATGTTGGGATTAAAGTTGCCTGAATTTTGTTAATTGAGGGTTTTGACATTCTGCTACATGATAATGTGATCACTGTAGTCTTTAACTGTTATAATGATAAATTTATTTTTTTATCTACCTTATTTTTTTACCACTATTTCTACGTCTTTCTCTGTAGGGGTTGCTTTCAATCCATTCATCCACCACCCAGCCTGTATCAATACTGAGGGTTGCCCTGATGGAGATGCAGGACCTTGTACTTGGCCTTGTTGAACTTCATGAGTTATCAACGGCACCACTCAGCTTGGTATAATCCACAGACTTGCTGAGGGTACATTTAGTCCCCCGTCTGTTAATGATCAAGTTATTAAATAGTATTGATTCCAATACAGACCCGAGAGACACCACAAATATCACCACAAAGCTTTATTTGCATTAAGGAAAAAATTGCTACACCAGTGAGCCAAGGAACTTACACATTTGAAGTCTAAGCACTGATGTTTCTTGGCTTTGCTGATTAAGGCCTGATGTTTAAGTACTAAATAGCCTAAACCAGCAGTAATTTTAAATGCGTGTAAGTAAAACCCACCCATATTTAGAAAAGCACTTCCTGGAGAATTAAGGAACTGAAAATCAAAACCATAAATTATTTTAGCTAGTGATTTCCCTGAGTCAACATGAAAAGAGACAATGAGAGATACACTAAAAGGTAGTCTAGAAAGGTTAATAACAAAAGCAGTATATCCATTAATAACAAATATTGCTATTAGTGGATTCCTCTATGAAACTATGCATTTCAAAATTTTTTTTTAAAATGCCATGCTAATCAATTTAAGTCATTACTACTGCATGGGGTTGTGTATCACATAGGAATGCCGAGCCTTTCCTCATTGGCTCAGGCTCTTTGCAGTGGTACTCTGATCAAGGATTGATGCTTTTTTCAACACTAAATTTATAAAAGTAGTTCCACAAAACAAAAGTGAACAGTATATTTGACTTCAATGCATATTAATACCAGCTAATACATTCTTCAGTAATCTTAGGAAAGTTATCCAGCAATTGTGAGGAATATGTAGTAATTCTGTCTCTGAAGAGTGAAGTTTGACTCTGGTTTTGGCATTATTTGTCTTCCATTTAAGTAGTAACTTTGAAATAGGTTTTTTTTTCACCTGCATTTGGTCTGAAGAGGAGCACAAATTCAGAATAGGAATTAAAGAAATCACTGGGTATGTGCATAGGTTGGAAGATGGGGAAAGCACTAGGATGGTATTTTTGCTTTTTAGAATAGAACCCTTACATTTCAGCTTGTTTAAGGAAACTAGGAGGATTATTTGAATACAGTAACTACTATTGTAAAACTCTTTTCCTCTACTTACTGACCCATATAAATCCTGCAAGCACTACATGTTGGCATAGCTGGTAAGATCCTCACAGTACTGTAAAGGCTTAATTTTTTTTTTTGTATTTATGAAGAGCAGAGCTGGCACACAGCAGCATCTCTTTGTGTGTTCTGGATTTTAGGATTGTGTTTGGTAATCTCTGATGCAATTTTTCTTTTTTAAGCTTTGACTATATGTTTCTGATGGCAGGAGCTAGGGAAGTCTGCTCTTAAATTATGCCCTAAGGTGGAATTCCATTATTACTCTATTGTTAGTATTGTGTTACACTTATTGTAAAACTGATGTTATATTTTTTTTCAACCTTATTAAATTTTTTTTGTATGCTCAAACTTCTAAAGAGGAAGAAAGGAGTAAACAGTTTATATGGGTGGAAAGTCATAGGCTTGTTGGATAAGGATTTTTTTAAAATGTTATGGATTACATAAAGGATTTATTATGATAATGATTTTGAAGATGTGATTTAAAAAAAAGATAATGTTTTCTAAACCCATACCCTCAAAATACAAATAAATCTTGGTTTATAACTCCCAACTATGTTTTATACATGTGTCCTAATGTAAATTAAGTGACTCCATTTAGTGCAGCTGGGTTATTAGTAAATGTCTACTTAAAACATTTAGCTTTCAAACAATTGCTATACTTCTACAAGCAGTTGTCAAGCTTCATATGCACTATAAGGAGAATTTTTGTTTAGCCAGAATGTTTCTAGAGCATATCGGATTTGAATAGGTGTAAGCAGCAAATTGAACTTTTGTTTTCTGATCCTAATTTCCACAGCATTCTCCTGGAGAAGCTGGCAGCTCATGGCTTGGAGAGGTGGATTCTTCATTGGGTTATAAACTGGCTGGATCGCCAGGACCAGAGAGTGGTGGTGAATGGGATTAAATCCCATTGGTGACATAACCAATGTCCCTCAGGGCTCAGTTTTGGGACCAGTCTTGTTTAAAATCTTTGTCGATGACCTGGATGAGGGGATTGAATGCACCCTCAGTAAATTAGCAGATGACATGAAATTAAGTGGGAGTGTCAAGCTGCTCGAGGCTCTGCAGAAGGATTTGGACAGGCTGGAGCAATGGGCTGAGGTCAGTGGGATGTGGTTTAACAAGGCCAAGTGCCAGGTCATGCAATTCGGTCACAGCAACCCCAGGCAATGCTACAGGCATGGGGAAGAGTGGCTGGAAAGCTTCCCGGTGGAAAGCGCTGGCTGAACATGAACCAGCAGTGTGCCCAGGTGGCCAAGAAGGCCAACAGCATCCTGGCCTCTATCAGAAATGATGTGACCAGCAGGAGCAGGGAGGTGATCGTGCCCCTGTACTCAGCACTCGTGAGTCCACACCTTGAGTACTGTGTCCAGTTTTGGGCACCACAGTACAAGAAGGACACTGAGGTGCTGGAGCAGGTCCAGAGAAAGGTGAGTGGTCTGGAAAGCCTGCCTGATGAGGAGAGGCTGAGGGAACTGGTGTTTGTTAGTCAAGAGGAGACTGAGAGGAGACCTTATTGCTCCCTACAACTACCTGAAAGGAGGTTGTAGCGAGGCTGGTGTTGGTCTCTTCTCCCAAATTACTAATGATAAAATGAGGTGAAACGGCCTCAAATTGCATCAGAGGAGGTTTAGATTGGACATTAAGGAAGAAATTCTTCACTGGGAGAGTGGTTAGGCAGTGGAACAGGCTGCCCAGGGAGGTGATGGAGTCATCATCCTTGGAGATGTTTAAAAAATGACTGGGCGTAGCACTTGAGGCTATGGTCTAATGGATGGATAGATGTTAGGATGAAGGATGGACTTAATGATCCTAGAAGTCCTTTCCAACCCTGAAGATTTTGATTCTACTTTCTTACTCTTACAAAAATCCTTCTTTGCATTTGACTTTTGTCTTTACAGCCCTAAATTACCTAATATCATGAGGAAAATTAGTTATCTCTTTGTTCACCCTGTTCTCTGGGTTGGTTATGATATGTTGGAAAGCACAAAGCCCAGCCAACAGGTTCCAGAAAAATTCTACAGGGGCCTTATGCTGGTTTTATGAGGTCCATTCTAAGACTAATGATTCTATGATTATAATTAACTACCCCTGAAAACAAATATGTCGGTTTCCTTTATTTGCGTGCACTCAGGAGTTTTGTTGTGGGATTTAAAACAAAATTAGGATGAGGAAAGGAGAGAAAACTATAATCAAAATTTCTTTCTTTGAAGATATTTTTGAAGCAATAACTTTTCTTAACTTTGGTCAAGTAATTTTGATAAAAGGTAAAAAGATTAATTAAACGTGTGTGTGTGTGTAATCCTCCAGACATTTCATTTCTTTGTAGAAAGAACAAAATAAATTTTTAAGAATTCTGGTGAAAGTAGTTTCAGTTGCTACTCTCAGGAAACACTCTGTGTGCTTTCAATTGGAAACCAAATTGTCCCACATGCATTTCAAGGTCCATACACAAATTGCCTTTTCACTTGAAACTTCTTATATGTGGCCTCTTCCCAGAGGACACTCTTCCAGTATGACAACATGCATGGTTGCATTTTTGACGTAAAAGTCAAATAAAACCTGAGTTTCTTAATGCTCATATTATTTTTTCTCATAGTCTTTCTTTATGATAAAACATACCATAAGCCTTTCTTTTATGCATGAATTTGGGAATAAATGGGAGTATGATAATTGTAGAGAAATATTTTGGCTGGTGATTCAATATGTTGGTTTTAATCCTTCCCCTCTCCTACCTGTCTTTATACACCCAAGTCTTCTAATGTAGGTCAGGAGTTGTAGCAGAACTGTTGCTCAAGTGTAATACTGAGGCCAGTGAAATTATTGCTAGACTTTAATGCTATTGATCTTTGTTTTATAGTTTGTTGGTGATGCCTAATTCATGCAACTTCTTCCATATTAATGAAAACTCATACTTTGCCTGTTTATTTGAAAATGCTAAATGGAAAGATAATTAGCTATGCATCTGAGTATTTTCCTAAACTGTGAGAACTTTTTTTTTTTGGAATCCTTCCTAATATTAGGGCTTTTTTTCCGACACACTGGAGCCAGTTTTCATTGTTGTCTTTTTATGGTTTCCAGAAAGATAGAAAGTTTGATCAAGATTCCTTAAAAGTTTTCTTCTAAATTACTATGAAACCATACTGGCTGGAGTAGATGTGAAGGGTGAGGAAAGAGAAGATTTAAATGTTAAGAATAAATTAATTGTTACATTTTGGTGCTATTCTGGTTAAATAGAATATGATCAGTCTTTATAATGGTATTTTTGGCTGAAAAAACACTGCCATTTAGACACTTTAACGTAAATGGCTGTGCTTTGACTTAAATTAAGCAATTGATCAAAATATTAATATGCTGCTGATTTAAATTTTAAAGTTTATACAAGATGATTATATAGAAGCAATATCAAGGCTTTCTTTTCCAGGAGAATGGAAGCAGTCTGCTTTGAGGTGTTTGAGAGAAATAGCAGCTCCTGTACTATGACCTCCTGTGATTTACAGATTTGTACATTTTACCTAGGAGTACAAGAAGCTAGATTTACTGACACAGGGGTTTCTCAGGCCTGTTTTTACATTGCCTTAGGTATAGTTGCTGCCATATTTAATCATCCGTCTTCTGTTCTTCCCATGGTTACTTGAGTCTCATGTCTTTTGTTGCTATTATGTCTTTGATTATTATAAATCTTGAACTTTGTGTATATTTCAAGTATCTTCTGGTTTATGATCCTATTGTTCTTTTTTTCTTTAGTCATTGGAAGCATACTAGGTGAAACGCAGGCACTCACTGGTAGTTTCATGATAACCATTTCTAAATTGCCTATTTTTCTGGGGGAAAAAAGCCAAAACAAAAATGAAGGCGGACTTTTAATTCTAGGACTATGTGTCATGCTTTTTTATGCAGTTTTATGTAAATAGAAAGTAAACCCTTGAGCTGTTTATATAAGAGTTTCAACTTTATCTCACTGAATGAGAACAACACATAGTCATTGATGTCTTAGGAAACTTAATAAGCTATATAAGAAACAGAATAAAAGGAAGATGAATTTGCAGCACTGTGACTTTCCATGAAGCCAAGTGATGAAGTGTCTTATAATAAAGCTGGGATAAAAGGCAGGTTTGGTTGGGTTTTAATTAGTGTTAGGTTCAGACTATGCTATGTAATGTGGATTTTGAATACCAGTCAATAATGATAGAACCTTGCACGATCTTTTTATCAGTTTCTGAACAAAAGAACGGGACTCATGCCACTATTTTAGCAAGTATGCAATATAAACAGTCTCCTTCTGGAAGACGGTTTTTGATGTTCAAATCTGTGGTAAAATTGCACGTGCAAGTTAATTCTGAGGCCATCACAAGATGCTAATCTCATGTGCAAACATCGGGAAGGCAAAAGCAATGGCCAGCTTTGGTTTAAGACTCCTTTTGGTCTAAAAGCAAATTAGAGTAAATTTAATGTTAAGGAAAAGATCTGATTAGCTGTGGGTTAATCACCTAGATAATGAAACATCATTGTGAAATTCCAGGTGTGGACATGTGTTTATGCAGAATTATAATTACTTTGTATGGGCAAAGTGGTTACTCAGAACTACTACCAATTGTAGTCATATGAGATAATACTTTTATTTTATCTCCTATAAATGAGTACATCTTTGACAGTTTAGTAGTGTAGGCCTTGATGGTTGTAGAGATGATGGCACATTTCATAGATAAAATATATAAAAGAATTTAAGTTATATGCTTTCTCATAAGTATCAAGAGTTCCCTTCAATGCATTTCAGGTTAAAAGCAGCTATCCCTGATGTTTTGTTGTTGAATTGTGTGGGGAGTTTAAAGTTGTTTGTTTGTTTGTTTGTTTGGTGTTTTTTTTTTATTATGCTTCCTGGGATTTTTATTAAAGAAATCATTCAAAAAATGATGTAATGAATAAAAATCTGTTTTTCTTAGGCTATAAGAATTCTGTGAATTGTTCAGAACATATCTTGGCTAGCTGTTCAGACAAATTTGAAACTTTTCAGATGATCTTGGATAGTAAAACAGTGTAAGGTATCATGCAGATATAGTAGTAGTATCCTTGGATCCGAACCCCAAAAGTATATTCCTGAATCAGGTACCCCAAAAGAAAAAATGCATACGTAGAACAACATAAATTGAAAAACTGAGCCTTCTGGGAGTCTCCAAACATTTGAATCTTATTGGAAGAAAACCCACAGAACATAATAAAGTGGGAGTCATTTTCTGATCTTCTCCAGAATCCTGAAGTCTGCTTCATTTTACCATCAGGGAGAGAGATGAAAAGCTTTTAAGTCAGCCAGCATCAGATTGATTCATAAAGCAAACAGGAAAAGTATTATGAGGCAAGGCTTCATGCTATGATAGACATCTAGGAATACTCATCTTTGGCAGTCTATTCATCTTTGGCTGAGGGGGTGGAAACTCTGGTTTGTCTCCCTAGGTAATGTGTGGAATCCTGTTTATATTCCAACTCGGTTTATGTGGCCTTAGGGAGCAAAGTCTGGTCTTAGAATTAGCTGTAATTGTTGCTGATCAGATAATGGTATGACTGGCTAACTATTTTTCCATGACTTTTGTAGAACTGTGACAAATCTGACATACTTTTGTTTTTTTAAAACATTTGTGTAGTGAAGGTACTTGTTTCATCTGAGAGAAACAGCTGGTGGTGTCGGAGACTTCCTGTATAGGCCATTTTGCAAAGATTTTTTTTTAAGTAATGTGGAGCGTTAGTTGCATATAAAAAAAAAACAAAACAAAACAAAACCCCAAACAAAACCAAAACAAACCCAAACCAAAACAGCAGCAGCAGCAACAACAACAACAAAAAAAAAACACACCAAGGGAAAAGGACCATTCAGGTATACTTTCATAAATGCCCAATAAAAAATTAGAAGTTCACTAAGATCATATGTTAGAAGTAGTTTAAATATATATACATATATCTGCAATATATTTAATGTAATATAAAAAGCATACAGACCAACCTAACTTCATTCAAATTCTTGCACCTAATCTGACTCTTGCAGGCAGTACTGTGGTTTTCAAGATATTCATAGGCTATTTCAGGTCAGAATCTAATTTAATAGCTTATCCACCTGTTATGATTTTTGTGCATCCCTTCTATGGAAACAGCAGAGCAGGCAAAATAAATAGGCAATACAGCTTGTTCCACTCTTTCTTCTTTGTATTGCCAGGGTTTGTAAGAGCTTCAGTTGTCAACTAAGGTATCAATGCTTGCTATGGTACAAACAGAGAATGAAAAACTGCCAGGCCTCTAGACATTTGCAGGCTAAGATCACAAACAGAATAGTCTGAAAAATCAAACTGGTATGATCTAAATGATCCTAATTTACCAGCCATTTGACCGTAATTTGCCTACTTGACTGTAATCCTACAGATCATAAATATTGATCTGTTTCCGTATGGATAAAATCTTATCTATAGACAGCTTCTTCTATTTTAATCAAAAATGCATGCCAAACCCAACATTGTCATTATGGGTGTCTTCCTATTATGTCCTGTCATATACAACATTTCAAATTAAGTAATCTATGTTCATTTAAATGGAGCACACATGACTGACTTTTCTCCTTCAGTTTATTTTAATAAATTAGGCCACACAATTTAAAAATATATTTTATAATGGTATTTATTATCAATAGATTTTAATTTAACAACATTCCCTAAATCTCCCCTACTGCTTAGTCTTTAAAGAATGGTCATTTCTCAGAGACACTGATAAGCAATATACTTCTTACTGAACAGAACAAGAAACTGATTGACAGTTTGTGATACAAAAAAAATACTTTTAAGCTTGTGCATTGTAAGGTAGGTGAGACCTAGAAATGTGCTAGAATAGGCTGAGGATGAGTGTGCACAACCCATAGTTGGTTTTTTTTTGATTGTTAGTTTATCAGTTGATTGTCCAGTTGCACATTCCTTCACTCAAGTCAAGGCTATTTGAGAGATGGGAATAAAGATAATTTAAGACCCACAGTGTTACAGGTTTTTTTGACGGTCCCCCCTTCCTGAATTAATGAGAATGAGCTGAGAGACCCATAATTTGGAAGACACAATAGCTTCCATTCTGGAGTAAGCTAGTATCTTTGTTGTGAATGAATGTAGCTTCTCAGTCTAACAGGCATAAACTGTTTTTCATGGTTATAAAATTAGTTCACGTGCGTATGTGGAGAACTGAGGTAGAAAGAACAGCTAGAGAAAGACATCTGATGTGGCAGCCCTGTATTTCAGAGGGGAAGGACCCTAGAGGACTAGAAACAGGCCTGTATCTGTCCTGTTTAAGTTTTCTTTTCTATGAAACTGGTGAGATGCCTTGTGGGAGGGCTCTAAGCATCACCAAATTCTTAAGTGATGATGTTTCATTAGAGCTTTGTATTGTTCTGTGTACATTCGTGATTTTTTTTTTTTTTTTTGCTGTCTCATACCAAGGGACAATTCC
>VWZY01000549.1:65976-103315 GCA_013399075.1 Chloroceryle aenea
CCCCTTTTGCTCTCCCAAGTTTCTCCCTCATCCCACTGAGGGGGACTGAATTAGCTGCCTACCAGGGTTAACCCACACCACCTTGATTTATTACTTTTACTATGAAATAATTAAATACTTCCTTTTTACTTCTCAATTTCTTTTCTGTGAAACTAGGAGTAATTAGCATTTATTTCTCCCAGTCTGTTTTTTTAATAAGACTCGATTAAAAAAAATCAAGTTGCAGCATTGCTGAATAATGAAAACCAAATATTGTTTTTTAAAAATACTCAGGAGAGGAGTATTCAGGTGAGCCAAAATAAATGAAAATAAATGGAATAAACTGACAAACAGAAGCAAATGTAAACTATCTAGGGCTGATGTTTTTCTTCTTGGTCTTTAAAATCAATTCTTCTGCTGGTGGTTGCTTGCCATCATTTTACACATAACCTAAGGAAAATACTCATTTCGTCAGCAGAGTGATATCACAAAATGCGATTGAACTGCTTAGTCCCGAATATAGTTTTCTCTTTATGATAATATTGCTAGGCTTTTAAATATTTAATATTGATGTGGCCTTTTCCTCACAATAGCAAAAGATAAAAATAGTAAGAATGGACATTTTCACATAATTCTGTGGTTATGGAATGTACGTCTCATGGTATTTTTCTTAGACTTGCGAGTTGTTGATAATTTGTACTTGGCAGTGCTGCCTGAAATTCATTAATGATGGTCTTTTATTTCAGTCTTAAAAGGAATTGCAAATTAAGGGCCGCATTTTGTCAGTGACTTCTGTTAGGAGCAAATGAGTTCAGCATGTCTGAACATTGTGGCAAGTAGAAAGTTACAGCAACAGCAGGACTTTGTAAATACAGTATCTGCCTTTTAATAGATAATTAGGTGATATGAGTAAGGTGGTACATCAGTTTCAGCCTTCGACCCTCCCTGTTTAGTCTAGTTCAGAAGTCTGTATATGAAATCTAAAATGTATGTTTTTGCACTAACTTGGTACCTTACATATATGGGAAAGTAGAATACTGGCTGAGAGACTTGTTTCTCTTAATATTCAGAATTACAAATTTAAAAGTTTTGAGATACAGAGATAGTATGTTAGAAAAATTTATGTTTTTCCATGTGAGTGATTAACAATGTAAATGTTAGTTGCAAAATAATTAGCAATTCCCTTTCCTGCACCAGAACTCTATGAAAAGAATGGTGGGGGGGTGGTGGGGTTGGGGAGAGATGAGACAACTCATGAATGACACATGCAACTGTAGTTGCAGCCACTCTGAAGTGTCTGTTCCTGAAGACAGTGAAGTATTTTGTGTTCGTCTCCCAGGAGAGCTGGGTGTGGTGTGATGTTCCCCTTTTTAAAAATCTGATCTTTGTAGCGAGGGCTTTCATTTGTCACAGGTGAGGCTGTAATCACGTTGCTGAAGCATTCTGATGCAGAGTTGCCTTTTGGCTCTGAGGCATGGAGGTCTTTCTTCTGCTATGAACACACGCTCCTTTGGGGTTGTCCTGTCTAAAATACCCCTGATACTAAAAGAAAAAAAAAAGGGACAAATATATGATGTTGAAATCCACATGATTAAACAGCAGTTTTCATTACAAGTTCCAGCTCTGGAATGTTTTCAAGTAAATTTAAACTGTCTTAATCCAGACAGCATTTGTTTTGAAAAAAATGTGGAACATTTGTTTTGAATGATCAAGCATTGAAGCAATAATTTCCCTATAGTGTTGAGGGTTAGAAGGAGGGAGAGGCTTACCCTGTAATACAGCAGTCTGAGGCGATTCACTCCCCCATGCAGAGGCTCTGAGCAGTGTACATTTCTCTTTACTGTACCCAACCTTTTCCACCCCCTCGCCCCATTGGCTATTGTCTGAGCCCCTTCCATGTTTCCCTCAGGCTCTGCCAGAAGGCAGCTTTCCCTCCTTTGTAATCCCTCTATTCTTTCTTGTGGTTTCCTTTTGTCTCTTGCCACTGCTGAATGATTTCTGTCCCTTTTCTCAGTCAGTTCTCCCTTTCATCCAATGACGTGTACCCATTGCTTCTACCTGTCATATGTGATTTTATTTATTTATTTTTTGGTCCTAAACAGCTTTTCTTCTGCACTACCTTTTCCATCCTGAAAGGCTCTTCGTTTCTCTCTGAAAACTTTCCAAGTAGTTAACTTTTCTTATAGCAATTGTATTTTTTGCATAAATGTCTCCTTGACCAGCATCTAGCTTATGTATGCTTATTAAAACCAAAACAAAATATAAAGAAGAGTTTGGTTTATTTTGTTTCTCCATCCCTCTACCATGGATATCTCTGAGATGTATTCTCCAGACAGTGGGACATACTAGATATGCTGTCAGTATCCTGAATTTAGTAAAGTGTTTTAAGTGCACATCTACCCAAAATAGTGAGTTGCATCATAGGGTTCAGAGAAAAGTGCCACCAGAACATTTCAAAGTATTACCAATCAGTCAGTGATTTTAGGAGGTTAATTTTGTGTGGTTTAAAAAATAGAAAATGAAAGAGAAAAGTGTCTGTAGCTACTTACCTGAGATATCTGAATTAAAAAGTAAAACTCCTCTCCAATAATGAAAATAATTATTTTGTAAAGTTCTGTGTGTGGAAGCTAGATAGCAAATGCATGTTAAAATATGGTGTGTATAATGAACAGCATTAATGTAATTTTGTGACACGTTATCCAGGAAGCCAATCTAGTTTTGTTTTCAGTTGTTGCTTCTGACTTTGTGACTACAGATATATATAATCAAACAGCTTTTTTTAATCATGTGTAAGTCTTTAAGTGTTAAATAAAGCTGGTACATTGAAATCCTTTCATTTAATTGTAATTGCACCCATACATACCTCGTTGTGTATTCTGTGCTGACAAGGCTAAATCACATATCTTTGAATATTGGTGATATCCAGAGTTAATTAAGAGTGAAAAGAAACACACTTTATTTTGTTTTTTCAATAAGAAGTACTCCTGAGCACATGAATCAGGTCAAAACTTTCTCATCTCTCACGAGACCCCACCTGTTCCCCAGTACAAGACAGATATGGACCTCTTGGAGGATGTCCAGAGTAGGCCACAGAAATGATCAGAGCAGAGGGCTGGGACATCTCTCCTCTGAGTCTGAAAGAGTTGGGGTTGTTCAGCCTGGAGAAGAGAATGCTTCTTGGAGACCTTATTGCTGCCTTTCAAAACTTAAAGGTGGCTTATAAGAAAAATGAGGATGGACTATTAGTAGGACCTGTTGCAATAAGACAAGGGCAAAGGTTTTAAACTGAGAGAGGGTATATAAGGATTTGGCGTAAAGACGACTTTTTTTTTATAATGAGGACGGTGAGGCACTGGAACAGGTTGCCCAAAGAGGTTGTGGATGCTCCCTTCCTTGAAGTGTTCAACATCAGATTGCACAGGGTTTTGACTAATCGGCTCTAGTTGAAGGGTCCCCCTGCTCACTGCAGGGAGGGCTGGACTAGATGACCTTTTAAAAGTTGCTTCCAACTCAGACTATTCCATGTGATTCTGTGACCTTGCTCAGACAGTTCTGGGCTTAAATCAGTGATATTACTTGATGGAGAAAGCCAGAAATGAGTTGCCTACAGATATGGCATAAAGCTCATGTAAGTGTTAGGGTGTTTTTTATTTACCATCCTGAAATATATATAGTCCAGCAACAAGGATTAAATAATCTTTTAAAATGATAAACTGTAAAACAAATGAAAATATTTGTGGTTTACCTTACTTGCAGAATGAGCCTACTTTATGTATTGATCCAGCTGTGATATTTCAGGTATGGGTTTGGTTCTAAAAATGTGTATATGTGTGTTTGCAGTGCAGCATACTCTGTGTTAATTGCATGAACTTTCACTTTCCCTTGTCTTCAAAAATAAATCTGAATATTCTCTGTAGTAAATTGACAAAGTCAAAGTACATAGCAAAGGTGGTCGTGTATGGTCTGTTGATAGCATGTGTGCATATCTGCATTTAAATACAAATTTTAATAAGTGTGAAGTTCCAAATATTTAATTCTAGTTGCTCGTTGAATGTCCTACAAGCAAGTTTTCTCACAGACATTTTAAATTTATCAGGTATTTGAAATGATGCTCTAAGATAGTCTGTAATGCTGTATTATTTACAAATATTTTGCCCTTTTCCTCCCCAGTGTGTACGGGACAGGTACTATAGCACTCTGGACTGGTTAGATGAGATTCATGAGGTGTTATTGTGGAAACTAATACGCAGTTAGTCTCCTTTCCCTTGTGGAATATCATTCTCTTCAGCATCAGGACACATACTAATTGCTTCATGTTTCAAAAGAGATGGATTTCTGATAGGTCCAGCATAGAAAAAACGTTAACCTCTCTCACAGAATATCTGCAACACTAATAAAGCAGCTGAGGAAGAAGTCTTGGTTATTGCTGGAAGGAGAGGATAGTTTAGGGTGAGTACCCTGATCTATATCACAAATCCAGCTATATAATTTTATGTTTTTTAACAGCTTTAGAGGGTCTGACTGGAAAAATCTGCACACATTGCATTGTTATGGAACTCAGATGATGTTTATTAGCACCACTTAATACTAAGCTGCTTCCTTAATATTACTGCAAAGGAATCTTCTTTGTGATTCAACACAGACCCACACAGCTTTTTATAATGCTGCTAATGCAGATAAGTCTTAGAGGTTTGAAGGAAATATTGCATCTGTTCCTATTTCAGTTTCTGAAAGATTGCCAGACCCTGTGCCACAAGAGCTGGCTGCAAGTTTTCCAATTGAAGTTTTCTGTGGGAAAATGCTGATTCATCTGAATCAGAAGATTTTATGGGAATGTGCCTATTCTGTTAAAACTTCTAGTGAAAGCAAAGTTGTCTAACTTTCTATCCATCCTGTAAGGCAACACAACTCCCTTATAGCAGTACACATTGGGAGCTCTAGGAGGCTGTCTTTATTATCTTGGACCTGCAAGGTTCCTTGCTTTCTAGCAGTTGTCCAGACAGGAAATCTTTCAAGTTTCCTGGGCAGGTCAGCAGCCTGTCTGGTGTATTTGGAAAATTGTCAGTCCTGTATTGTTCAAGCATAAGGGAACAGTACCTTTGACTCCTTAAACAGTCTGTGAACAACGGTGAAGTCATCACTGATGTTTTTGATAAATTAATCCAAACCTGGTTTTAGTTTTCAGAATTTGTGACATTGCTGTCTGCTGTTCCCAAAAAATAAAGTTAATATAAAACTGGCCCTGACAGTTTTAGGTAAGCTAACTTTTACACCGTTTTAATCATGGTATTCAGAGATTGATTAAAAATAAACTTTTCCTTGGAAAGTTCAAATTTGTGATAAAGCAGAAGCACAGAAAATTCCTCCAAAAGTTATATTAGATATTTCTCATAATGCTTAAGCATTGTTCTGTGATGTATAGACCTTCTAAAGAGTGTAACAGGCTGTACGTTACATTATTTATTTCTGCCTGTTGTATTTGTGAACATGTAAAATACAAATACAGTACAAAAATCCAGACAAGATGTATCTGAAGAGATATGATGAGATCTATTCCCAGATGAGAAGTCATAACAAGTGATGTAGGTATTAATCTGTTTCAGTGGAAAATCATTCTAAAGTGCTGTGAGGCTGAGATTGTCTTTCATAATAGGAGTAGAAAATTTCTAAAATGAAGTCCAGTGATGATTTGATTGTAGTATTTGTGTGAGCTACAGTAATTTATTGTTGTACATGAGCCTTGATAGCTTTTAAAATTCTTTTTTTCTCTTTCACAATTTTTCTTTTCATGCAATATGTCCAAATTATAAGATTCAATGAGAATTATTGCCCTTTTTTTTTTTCATTCCATCTCAACCTTTTATTTTACTTTATTATATAAATAAAAAAAAAAGATTGTGGAAAAATATTTTGTAAAAAGAAGAGTTAACATCTTCAAAATGTTTATTTTCTGTCATGAAGGGTTGGTCATTTACTAGAAAGGTTACTTAGCATTATGGTCGTTCATACAGCCTTTGCTCTATGATACAAGTAATGCTGATTCCATAGACAAGTATTAACAAAACTTTCAGGATTTTGCTACTGGAAATCTGTCATGTTAATTATGTCTGACTAATATATGGAGTAATTTCACTTGCATTTTACCTGTACCTGGAAAAGTTCTTTAACAAACAACTCTCATAATTATATTAGATATGGCCATATAACCTAAAAGTTGTTTGGAAGTCTCTGATAATCAGGGGAGAGGTGGTGGTGTTTCTGTGGTGTTTTTGGGGGCTTTGTTTTGTTTTTAAAGTTTCATCCCTACTCAGATCCTTTGTGGTTTTTAATTGATTTTTGGTAGAATAGTCTTTGAACATACCCTTTGAGAAAGGGAAATACGGAGTGCTGATTAAGATTATCAACCAGTATCAGATATTTTCCAGAAAAGAAACAGGCAGTGAAGTAAAAGAACCTGGAATTTTCACCTTTCAGGAACTTTTTTTGTTTGTTTCCTTTGCATTCTGACACTTTTTTTCTCTTTTAGCTGGAACTCCTCTTCTGCAAGGGGATGTAGTTAATTTGGAAGCATGTAAGATGCATGAAGGGGTTTGGTATTCCTCTTCAAAGTGCATTACTTTGCCTGTATGGCAGGAAATTATGTTTGCTGTCAAGGAAGATAGCAACTCTCAACTTCTATTTGAATTTTTTTTTGTCTCAAGATTTCGTATTGAAAAGTTGTACATCTGTTTACATCACTGATATAATCATGCCTGGATTAAAACACACTGAAAAACTCCAGATAGGAACTAAAGTGTATTTGCATACTTGTATAACCCAGAAACATACCTGCCAGTGAAAACTGGTATATCACAATGTGATTCAAGTGAATGAACTTACATTCAGTGGCAGGCTACGTGTAGTTTTTTCCCCATTTCCACTATGTTAGCAGTAGGCAAAAATTGACAAGTCTCTGACTGTAAGCAAGTGCTTATCCTGCTCTTCATTTTAAGGCCATTCTTTTTGTGTGGTTGAACCAGTATATATGTACCTATATCAGTATAGTCTTATTCATTTACTGTGGTTTTGATTGTGGTTGAACAAAACTTGTGAATAAGGGCATTGTCTTTCACAGACGAAATGTGCTTTAACTCTGATGCTAATTTTCAACTAACTTTTAAAATGACATTATTTCTTTGTTCTACTGTTGGCGACAGTCGTATCATGATTTTTCTGATGTTTTCAGTGGAGCAGGGTTTGACTGAAAATTTGTTTATGCATGAATAAAAGGAATTAGATCTTATAAAGACTTGTAAATTTAATATTTTGCATCAGTTTGTTTATGAACAATTCATCTGGCTATTTCCAGAAGAGAAAGCTCAAGAAAGAAGCACTGAAGTCAGCCCTACTTTTGGGAAGCACAAATAATTACTTCTACCATTAATTACACCACAGAGCTATTTTCTATTAATTATTAAAGCTTTATTTAAGGGTGCTAATAATCACAGTACAGCTTACTAGCAAAATGCTGAACATATTTCAGTGGCATCAGGCATTTAGTCTTAAGATCACTGTACTACAATTACTGTGGGAGTAATGACAGAAGGAATATTCTTTCTACTCCATTGGAGCTCATGAATATTTGTCTGCAATATATTGTGTCTCATGATTGCAAAGCCCAGAGGAAGAGAGATACAGTCAGGGCTTTATTCTGTCAGATCTTGAAAAAACTCCAGAGATTCACAACACCGCCTTTCTAGACAACAGTTTCTAATAGTTGTACTCAGAATACATCACTTAGTTATTGCAAGGCTCCTTTTAGGTCCCCCTTGAAGCCCTCTCTTCTCCAGGCTGAGCCAACCCACTTTCTTGTGCCTCTTCTTAGAAGGCAAGTGTTTCAGCCCCCAGCCCTCTGCATGGCCCCTTGCTGAGCTCACTGAAGTTCATCAAGTCTGTCTTGTCCTTTTCATTGACCTTATTGGAACAAGAACTTCAACCTGATACCTGATTTTTGATGGGTGGTTGTTCCTTCATGTTCTTGACCTGATTATCTGACCATCTGAATCACAATGTTTTCAGTTCCTCAATAAAAGTCTGCAAATAGGACTTGAAGCAGATTTCCTAGTGACTCATTTTGCAATGCTCTTTTAAGCAGAAAATTCTGCGAGAAGTTTGTGTTGTGTAATCACTTTTTAAATCTTGCTGACTCTCACTGCAGAGATTTAGGCAATTTCCAAATGACTGGCAGAAGCAGCACCAAAAAAATCCCTGGATGTTTTCAGTGCTGTGCTGACACTCACTGCAGTCATTGGATGCCATGTAGAAATTAAGTGGTCCTGCTTTTATTTATTTTGGGACTTATAATGAAAAGTGCTAAATCCCTGCTTAAGCATGTGGCTGAATTAGTGGAGGAAATGTGTATGAGAAGACATTTCTTCCTCTTGACATCGGGAAGAACTATATGGAAATAAGGAAACAGTCTTAGGCTGAGTGGCCTGTTGTTCTGCAGTGATGATGTATGGGCTGCCCTAGGCTAAACTTTGTGCTTAAGAGCTTGGAAGAATAGCCGGGTTTAGATGGTTAGCAAACTAAACAAGGTGTGTTACCATGTACATATGGGAAATAGGGCATCCTGCATTCTTCCTTCATCCCTAACTGTGTAGGAATGAGGACAGAATTTTTGCCAGAATGTATTATTTACAAACCACTCAACAGAACAAACATAGTTGCATAGTTGTTTTGTTTTCTGGTGGTAAAAGAGGTCTAGATTCTGCATTTCTTTAAGTCAAAGTCTATGAAATTACTCTTGGTTTATAGCAACATGTGCAGTCTGTTTTTGCTGTCTTGTTATTTGATGTTCATGCAACTATAGATATGCTTCTGTAAAGCTTTAATATACATTTCATATAATTTTTGATGCTTTCTTTTTTAATAACTTAGGATACAAAAATAGCTTCACTTGAGCGCAATATAAGAGATCTTGAAGATGAAATACAGATGTTAAAGACAAATGGAGTTCTGAACACAGAGGACCGAGAAGAAGAAATCAAACAAATAGAAGTTTATAAAAGTCACTCAAAGTTCATGAAAAATAAGGTAACATGTATTAATAAAATAGTTTAATATTGCTTAAATAATGGAAGTAAAACATTTAACTTGAACCTTTTCTACACAAGTAGATTAAACAAACTACATGCAGCAATCTCTACTATGTGATACTTAGGAGCTATGGAGGTGTGAAGCATTTTGGATAAATAAAAATGTGTTAGTTTTGACTTGGAAGAGGCTATTTCACCACTTCTGAAGAGTCTGTACCATGTTCCCTTTTCCCTGTCTCATGTATGGTGTTTTAATGTTGGCTTTTTGACTTAGCTCATAATTTTGACTTGCACTGTTTGGGCAGAACTCTAGTTTTGTGCTTTTTCTCCCTAGTTTTGACTGTAATTTTACTTTGTGTAAATTCCACATTGAGTATAAGATTAAGAAAATGCACCATTGTGTGGTGATGGATACTGGAATATTTTTCCAGCTCAGAAGAGCTGTTAGTGACTCAGTTTGGAAATTGTGTCATGTAAACTACATCACAGGAAATGCTACTGTCTTTGGACATCGGGGTGTATTTTTATCTTCTCCTGGGGGTTTGGGATACAGAAGAAATGAAGGTGTTAGTGACCATGTGGATCAAGTCTATATTTACTTATTTTAAAAGCAAAGAATATATTTATTCTGTTGGAAAAAAAGCAGCTTTTAAGCTACTGAAAACTAGCTACACTTCATAAATAGCTTTATCATTCGAAAATTGTTTTCCTATTTAAACATTGTAAATTTTAAAGCAATTTGGGTTGAGCAATTTACAGGAAAACTCCTAATGCATCTCAGCAAATCTGTTAATATAAAAATAATTTTAAAAGCCTATTATTTTGTTAACAAGCTCTTGATGTTTTTGATAGGAAGAGCTTCAGTATTTTTCTGTGACACAGAAAGCAGATTACTGAGAGGAGTATTAAACGTGCCCTGTTTTTTTACAGTCTTCTGACCTTTATTAAATGTGACATTCTGATGAAACTTTGGCCATTTTGTTTCACCAGTCCTTTTCTTCCACTTAAGATTGAGATTTGCAGCAGATGATACTATTTGTATCATTCACCTGTGAATTTTTCAAGGTGGAAAAATATTTCTGTAGCTGTCAGCAAACAGATCTTATACCTGATCTGTTGAACCTGAGATTGCTGATAAATTCTGATAAACAGAAGTCTTGACTGATGGCAAAGAGCAGATCAAAACTATTCTCATAGTACACAGTTTTAGGTGCTATAAAGCTCCTAATAGTTCACATTTATTCTTGAAGTATAACTTGTCTTAAATATGTTTGTGATTTAAATAAATGGGAAAGTGTTAAGTGGATGCCAATACTGAATATTATTTATGATAGATGAGTGGAGAGAATATTGAGAAACATACATTTTCTGAACTAATTATTAGTAATGTTAACTCCTTCCAAATATATATGTTGTAGCTTTGACTTGCAGTTAAGTAGAATTTGTAGAAATGAGAAGTTGCTTAGATTGTGTTTTTCCTTTAAAGCCTTATAAATACACCTTGACCAATATAAGCTATAGAATCTACAGATAGACTTGTAGATTCTATTGTAAGCAGCCACTTTGCTGCTGATTTTCCCTTAAATCGTTCACTTTAAAAAGCAGTTGTCATTTCTCACATAAGACCAGACCCCTTATGTAAATCAGCGTAGTTTCATTTAATGGAATTATTTACTGAAAGATTTATCCCATTAGTTATAATACACAATATTCTGGAGAAAAGCTCTAATTGTTTTGTTTAGTTTTCTTTATTTCCCAGGTGCTCTGTGTAATTTTCATGTAAGCTTTTGGTGTGTAAAAATTAAAATGCAAGGAAAAGGATAATGGTTTTCTGGAAATGTTAGTCTCTAAGCAACTAAAATTATGGGAGGTGACAGAGAATCATAAATCCTTTTCATAAAAGTACTAGGATTTCAGGAAAGGTGGTTAAGTAAGATCATGTTGGGCAATGTTGAAAAAGTGGTGACAAGCAAATTACATATATGAAGTATGTGAGGTAATGGGAAGGTCAGGGCCAGAGGACAAACTTGTTCTTCAGATGCTACAGCATTTACACCCAGACTTGTAGGTTATTTTCGTTTTAGTCTTTACAAAATACAAAAAAATTTTTGCCTTCCACACCACCTACAGCAAAGTGAAAATGTTTGCATATCTGCTGGAGACAGAAATTTATTTCATGAGATGTTTAATTTTTTTTTTCCACAGTAGTAGATAATGTAAAATTTAAAAAAGCAAATATACCCACATATATAAAATGTCTCTTAAAAAGCAGTGTTTCTCTTGCTATGCCTTTGTTATTTTTGATACTTAATTCTTTTAAAATGCAGTTGTGGTACATTTTCACCATTATTATTTTAATAAAGCATCAGCCATGGTGAGGGTTGTGTCATGGAAAAAAGTGGGAAGAATTTCCAGGAGAGATTGAGCATCTGTGATGTTCACATTGATCTCGCATAAAGCATGTGTTGTAATTCAGGCTGGCTGAAGATCTACATTTTGTCTTTATATCTTATAGACAGATTTTTCCCATTGTTCATTTTGTGTACGTTTTTGCCTCAGTTGCCGCACTGACTTACATGTTCTGGCAAGGGATGGAGGAAGAGAAAGTTTTCTCTAGCAGTTTTATAACTTCACTCTACATTTTTTTAACACATGAATTTTATATGCTACTTTTCTGTTTGTTTTTGTTTGTTTGTTTGTTGTTGTTTTGTTTTTTTTAAATGTTCAGACTGTGAAGGCTGTTGCTTTTAGTGCCAGTATAGATTCTTGATTTTATACAGTAGCTCAGGAGTGGCTAGCCCTGTACCTTAACCAGCTAGACAAACATACTGTGACTTAAAGCGAAATAAGGAGTAAATTAAAGCGAAATAAGGAGTAAGTATGTTAAGACATGCATATGGTCTACAGTTGGAATAAACATGTTTTTAATTTAATTTTTAAGGAAACACTTGTAATGTAAATGTTTCCAATAGCAGTGCCATACAGTATTGAATCCGAAATATTTAAGTATGTGGATCTTTAGAATGTGAGCTGAGTAAGCTTTTTTTCTAGGGATTTTTGAATCACTTTTCACCAAGCCATTCTAGATTTCTTGGATATGTTGGGATGCAACTGAAAGGATAGAATAGAAAGAGCTCTTTTAGCCCTTCTCTGACTGTTGCATAACTGAAACTTGAATTTTAAAGAAAAATATCTAGGCTTTACAGTAGTTTTCCAAACATAAAGGAAATGTGGTTTCTCCAAGTTGTGCAGATGCACTGAGGCATTTTATTTCAGATGATGTATCTGAACTCATCTGGTGACCAGTGTTATTTCACATCACTTTCAGAAGAATAGTTATGTCACCTAATTCACAATACTTTAGCTTCATTCTGTGCATTGTCCAGTGCTTTGTTCAGATTCACATTTTCTAAATCCACCACAGTTTTGTTTTCTTCAGCTACCTCTCCTGTTTATCCTTGTGGAAAGGGAAGAATAAACACACAGGTCTAGGACATTTACTCGTGAACCTTAAATTAACTTCCAGTCAGAAGCTCCGTCGTAGTGACTGAGTTTCTGCTGTTTCCCCTGGGATATGCTTTTACAATCTCATGGATCTGTCACTCTGCGGAATTTTTTTATAATGTTTTCCCCAGACTTCTCTTAAACTTTTTGGCTTGGCTTTCCTAGTACCTGAGAATTCCATATGAACTGCCAGGGATGAAAAAAAGGAGGTGGGGATGGTGGACAGCAACATTTGCAAGAAGAGTAGGGTTAAAATTTCATTTCTTGGTTTTCCTCTCCTTACTAAGATGCCTGCTTTTCCCTATCAGACTCCTAAAAAAACTTTCTTCATTCTGGCCAATGACAAGTCACCAGAATCATGCCGTTGGAAGAAATAGGCTATTGGATTGAATTTATACTTTTATGAATACTTTTTTGCCTATGCAAAAATGCCTATGTCCTGCCTGACTTGCCTTGGAGGATAAATTCCTTTGAACTTAAGTGAGGTCCATGGTGAATTTATGTCAAATCATTATGTATAATCTTTAAGAGTTTGTTTTTAACTTCTGCAACAGCAAAGCAGTCATTCTGAAGTTGGGGTACATTAAAATACTAGAAACTCAGTTGAAGTTGCCATTGTAGAAAGTCCGAATCTTAATTCACTTCCAGAATTTACAGGTCTTTGAGTTGTCATGTAATATGGTTGTTTGACCTTTTCAAATTCAAGTGCAACCATGAATTGAAATTAATAATCTAACCTTTCCCCCCCGCATTACAGATTGACCAACTGAAACAAGAACTCTCAAAGAAAGAATCAGAACTTCTTGCCTTACAAACTAAGCTTGAAACACTTAGCAATCAGAATTCAGATTGCAAGCAACACATTGAAGTGCTTAAAGAGTCACTTACTGCCAAAGAACAGAGAGCTGCCATACTTCAGACAGAGGTATTGTGTCTTCTAATCATAAAATGCAATAGAAATTTTTAGTTGATAGCATGTGGCAAGGAGATAATATGTTTGTTGCAAGTCTGTGTAGAAGGCAATTTGTTCTAGTGAAATAATTTAAACCCCTTTAAATGTAAATGTATTTTTGTATGTATGTTTTAGTAGTGCACAAGTTCTTGACCTAGGGATTTTTTCTGAAGCATATGTGATGGCATTTTGACAGAGTATTTTTGCTTAATTCTTGTTGGCTTCAATGGGAGGAACTGAGCCTTAATGTCTTGATTGTTGTGATTACATTCCTTGTTTATTCATCTGTCAGTTGACTGAGTTTTCCTTTTGGTTGCTATGGCTTGATGCTTCTTTTCTACTGTGTATTTCTTTTCTAAAGAGTGAAGCCACTAATTTGTTTTGAACTCATCTGTTGAAGGGTGCATGATATTAATCTGTGGTTATTTTTTTGAGTGCAATTAACATTTATTTGAAAATTTGAATAATTTCAGTCTTTAAAACATGCCAGTGCATTAGTTATGTATGTATCTACAAAATACGGTAATGGAATACACAGTTGAGATGGTTGTCACATTTGATGGAATGTGTAAATCCAGGGTTAAAAATGTTATCCATTAGTTAATTTCCTGGAGTTTAAAAAAAATCAATAGACTTGGAACACATAAAACCAATTAGATTGATTCCTATTAAAATGTCTTCATTTCATTTTTTATGTGTGTACCCCTTTGTCCTGGTGTCACCGGGACAGAACCCTAGGCCAGCCATGGTCTGCAGGCCATTAGCAGTTTGGAGGCAGCCAGGGCAGCTGACTTGAGTTGACCACAGGTGTGTTCTGTACTATAAGTGTCAAGTTCATTATAAAGTTTGGGGAAGTTTGCTGAGGTTAGGTGCTCCTCTTCCTCTTGCTTCTTCACATCCCTGGAGAGGCTCAGTGGCTGTTTTGCTCCTGAGGACTGCTTTCCTGTTTGTCGTGACCTCTATACATTCAGTTGGGTTGAATGTAATTTTCTATACTTCATATTGACATTAGTATTAATATTGGGTTTACTGTTTCATTAAATCAGCTTTCATTTCAACCCACAGTTCTCTTCTTTTACCAATTCTCCTTCCCAGCTTGGGAATCATAATTGGGTGATAGAGCAACTGCTATAATTTAGCTCCAGATACAGGCTAAGTGTAGACACCCTTTCATGCAACAGAAATACCTGTGAAATTCAGTCATACAATGCAAATAACTTCTGTTCAGAGAATTATATTATTTAAGGTTTACAGGGATCTTGCTTAATGTTTCAAGTTTCATGTTAAGCTTAATGTTTCATGTTGCAAGCTCAAGGAGGAAAAACAGCTTAAATGCCTCTTTCATGGAAGCAGGAAATACTTATTTCTAAGATTCTGATTATCCCTCTGTGGTATATGCCCTATGCTGTGTACATTAAGAAGATAGGCATGAAATCTTGTGTTTAATAGGTCAGCTAGCATGTGAATAAAATCCAGAATAATCATAAATAGAACAAGGGTAAAACTCCAGTAACTTTGGCAGATCTCAATCTATCTTTTGAGTAGTAAAGATTATGTATTTTAAGTCTTTGGCTATGCAAATCTGTTTTGGAAGGTTTCCTTTACCTGTCATGCTGCTGAGGATGGCGATGAATTCCACTGGATCTCTACTAATTTGGTTTCCTAATTCTTTAACAGACTGGTATGTGTTCAAGGCACTAAAGTCTTAAGGCTGGAAGATAGGCAGTGCTTCTATGGTGCTTTTGATGAAGGGCTGCTGGGATTGTGCAGCCCTGATGCAGAAATAGTTGGCTTCCGACAGTTATTAATTTCCTCTTCTTACCAGTTTCTACATAAGGCAGTTGAGCTTGAACCTTTTATATGATGCAATTTAAAATTAGCTGTAATTGCCTGTTAGTGTGCAGGTGAAAATCACTTGTAACTGCTTATTGTTAGTCTCTCAGGGAAACCATTAATGTAACTGCTGGTTTGGTTTTTGGTTGTTTTTGTGGTGTTTTCTGGGAGATCATATGAAAATGAAGACCTGTGAGTATTGGGTTAATCCCAGACTCCATTTTGAGATGCATTAGAAGCAACATAAGGAAAACAAGTTCCAGTTCCAATTATACGCATCTATTGATGCAGCCACTATTTGAAGTGGTTTCCTAAATAATTTTGATCTAATAGCATATTTAGAATGGGAAATGCCTCAAAATTTCTTCTATTTACTTCTGACAACATAGATTACGGTGTGCTTCTATATGCACCATTTACCTATTAGGCAGAGACTTTAAATAACCTGTGTTAAACTTTAGATTGTCAGCAATTTATCTGATCTCAAAATACTTTAATAATGTAAATATTTGGGAAAATACTAATTGCATTTCATTTGTCTAAGATGCACTGAATGTTTTATTGCTCTCCTGCTGGAGATGTAGTGTATCTCAAATCTGCTGAAAAAGATCTTTTCTACTATGTAAGTAGAAATAAAGCACACTGTGTACCCATTAGTTTCTCAAGCCAGAATTTAGCAGGGGAAGGACAGTACTTCTGGTTGTTATTTTAAAGTCTCAAAGCTGTTGCAGGCAGGTCACAGGCTGTACAGCTTTCCTCTATTCAGGGGTTAGAAATGCAGAGCAGTTTCTGGAGTTAAATAATATTGAGGATCACAACAGATATGTGGTTAGTCTTGAACGTTATTTTCAACTCTTTGAATTAAGAGCTCCTGGACTCTACTGAGTTATTTAGTTTTGTTTCCTGAAATAGTCTTATAACAGCTTTCAGCTAGCCATAAGAAATACACTCATATAACCAAACGTCAGATTTGTTATAAGTTGCTGTGAGAATGTTAATTGATTTCTCTAACAATCATAAAAGCAAATGACAGATCTGTGAAATTGCCTAGACACAAAGATTAGAAAATAGGATTCTTGAAGACCGATGATGTGCATGTTCTAATGATGTTCTATTGTTACATATTTTTAAGACTCTTGGGGTTTTCTCACATTCTTTACCACCCTGCTGTATTCAAGGGAAATTTTCTCATTAAAAGTGATTGCCAGGATGTCTCTTCTCCACAACCTATTATGTTACAACTTCCAGACTGGATATGCAGTTTGTGAGTCTGTTAAACTCTGGGCGTTCTGAAATGTGCTGGAGCTGAGGAGCACAAAAGCTGGACAGCATCTGAATATGTAGATTGCCACATCTACTTCTGTAGGCGAAAGTCCTTGTTTATTATCAATATTTAGACAAAAACAGAACAAACACAGCCATAACATAAGTGACAAGAAAACACCTCAGTAAAAATATAGGAGGCTGTTTGTGCTGCTTGCACTTTTTCTGATTCAGGATAGAAATACCTCATTTTTTTCTTTTCTTTTGCTTGCTTATTTGCCCTTTGGTTTTTTTTTGACTGATCAGGGGACCAGTATGTGGCAATAAGAATTAAGTAATTTTTTTGTTTCTTTCCTTGTATGCTTCATTGTATATTTCAATTAACAAATTCATGCCTTCAGGCTGCATTCTCCTGTTACATCCTGTGCAAAGTAAATTTATCAAGAAAGGAAAATTCAAAATGATACCTTAGAGTAAAATTTTCCTGAACTCCCTTTATACCCACTCTTAGTTTATAAGGAGCCATTTTGCTAATCTAGTCACAAATACCAGCTTCATATAACTCAACAATGTTTGTTTTCAGTACTTGGAAATATCCTGTCTTTCAAAAGGACCATTTAGATTTCCACTTAATCTTTAGTTTGGTGAACTCTGGGGGTGTAGAGGGAATGCGTGTATTTCGTATGAATCTGTGCTGAAAACGTTACATTTGGTTATGTTTGGGAGACTAAATGTGGGATAATTCCAACTATCAGCAGAGGTAATTGATGTTTTCTTTCTGGTATATAAATTAAAGGGTGTTAATTTAAATAACAAAATGACAAATCAAAAGCTACTCTAATGAAGCTCATGCATTTCCTGCAGAAAATACAGTCCTTGCAACAAGTGACCCAATATTGAGTCTGACTGAGCTGGAGTTAACTCTCATAGCAGCCCTCTCAGTGCTGTGCTTTGTGTTGAGAGCTGGAAGGGTGCTCATAACAACGCTGTGTTGTGGCTGCTGCTGGGCAGGGCTCGCACAGCACCAAGGCTGTTTTTCAGCATTGGAATGGGATGGACAAGATCCTGGGAGGGGACACGACTGGGACAGCTGACACAAACTGACCAAAGGGATATTCCATGCCATATGATGTCAGCTGAAGTATAAAAGTGTGGGAGGGGGAGCACTGGCTTGTCTTCCAGAGCAACCACTATGTGTTTGGAGCCCTGCTTCCCAAAAAGTGCCAGACATCACCTGCTGATGGGAAGTAGAGAATAAATCTTTGTGTTCTTCTGTTTCTGTGTGTGGCACTGCTTTGCTTCTTCATTAAACTGCTTTTGTCTTAGCCCACGAGTTTCAACTTATTTTCTTCCCCCAGTCAAGCCGAGAGGAGTGTGGGAGAGTGATAGAGCAGCTCGCTGGACACCTGACATCCAGCCAAGGTCAAACCACCGCTGACCCAAGATAGGATAGAGGGGTTTTCTATGCACTAAACCCAGGATCTTTCTTACCAAACACCTGAAAATGAGCAAGTGTCATTTACATGCTGGTCACGCACATTTGTCTGCCAGTAGATGGATGAGGAATAAAAACACTGCTTTGCCGGCTAGTCTTTCTCTGAGACCTGGGTTTTAAGATGAGTAAGCTAAGGCTTAGATTATGCTGTGGTAGAAATCTAGGAATGATTCTAGACATAGTAGGTTTTGTTCTTGGCAACTGAGAACTGGGAGAAGATTTTTGTTTAAAAGAATCTATCTCCAGGCCTCAGGTCTTGTCTAAAGGCAGAGCAATGGCTTCCAGCAGCACATGGGAAAGCAGCTGCAGGGAGTTGCAGGGCGAATGGCAGTCCTCCAGCAGGTGGAAAACATTATGTGAGGAATTTTGTACTGTACAAGCTATTGTTGGTCTTTCCCAGATGAGTAAAGTTAATAACATTTTGGCTTGCATTAAACCACACTCCTTTCTTCTTGCATGTCAGCATTGTCTTGTTGTGGAATAGATAGCTTTTGTTAATTAACATTGTAGAATTTTATGTTGTCCTAAAACATGCTCATAACCTATCTTCTTTCTGGAGGTGAACGTAACCATCAAGGGCCAGTTCTAATCCTGAGCTAAGTATTTGTAGTTACAGTGTCAAATTCCTGCTTAAATAGACTTAGTTTATAATCACCTTATTGTAATTAAATCAGTTTAGTAAATCCTGTAAAAAAAAAAATCCTTAACAGGATCTCGGATACTTCACAACAAGCCTTTCTTATTTTTGAGCTTAATAATGGTACTCTACAGATTATTGTCAGGTTTTGGAGACAGCAACCACATATGATGCAATGGGATGTGATTCATAGAATTACATAATGCTTGAGGTTGAAAGTGAGCTCTGGAGGTTAATTAATCCAGTCCCCCTGCTCAAGCAGGGTCAAATAGAGCTGGTTGTCCAGGACCATGTCCAGATAACTTCTGAATATTTCCCATGGTGGAGACTCCACAACTTCTCTGGGCAACATGTGCCAGTGCTCAGTCACCCTCACAGTGTTTCCAGATGTTCATGGGGAACATTCTGTGTTATAGTTTGTGTCCATTGTGTATTGTCCTGTCACTGGGCACCAGTAAAAAGCCTGTCTCCATCATCTTTACAGTCTCCCTTCAGGTGTTTATACACAGTGATAAGATGCCCTCTTCTCTTTTCTAGTCTACACATTCCCATCTCAGGCTTTTTTG
The DNA here is from genome assembly GCA_013399075.1 of Chloroceryle aenea. Lineage (NCBI taxonomy): Eukaryota > Metazoa > Chordata > Aves > Coraciiformes > Cerylidae > Chloroceryle > Chloroceryle aenea. Next base: position 85,283 of record VWZY01000549.1, read on the forward strand.
TTTTATGAGTGATGCTTCATTTGTTTTGTGTCCCTTTACTGGACTCTTTTTAGCATGTCCATATTTCTCATATACTGAGGAACCCAGAACTGGACACATTCCAGTTGTGACCTAACTAGTGATGAATAGAGAGGATCACCTGCCTGAACTGCTGGCAACACCCCTACTAATGCAGCTCAGGATACTGTTTGTCTTTCTGACCCAAGGGCACATTACTGATGTTCAACATGGTGTCTACCAGGACCAAGACGTCCTTTCTGCAAAGCTGCTTTCTGGCTGGGTGGACCCCAGCTATACAGGTGTATGGAGCTGTTCCTCCCTAGGTGCCTGACTTTACATTTACTTTCCTTGAACTGTGTGAGGTTCAGCTCATTTCAGTCTGTCAACCCATTTCTCCAGACTGTGCAGCCACACACCACCTTGTGTATCAGCTGCTCCTCCAAGTTTTGTACCATCAGCCAATGTGCTAAGCGTGCGCACTGCCCCATCATCCAGATCATTAATGAAAATGTTGAGCAGGACTGGATGCAGTATTGACCCCGGGGTACAATTCTGGTTCTACCTGAGTCCCTTCGTTTCACTTTATACTCCTTCGATTCTCTCCATGGTTCTCATGAGCCAGATGTAGTAGGGTATGAGTCTGAGAAGTATTAATTATAGTTTCTTGTAGTTCAATTATCACTGCAAGTTTATTACTTTCACTTTCTTTGGTTTTGAATTTCTATGTGTGCTGGGTATTCAGTAGAATACTTTGGCTTTTTGAGTGGGGGGTGTTTGTTTTTTTTCGTTGTGGGTTTTTGTTTTGTGGTGTGTTTTTTGGTTTGTGGGTTTTTTTTTAAGTTTGGAATTTTCATGATATCTTAGCAGAAAATATTACTACTTTAAAAGTATAGCTTAAGTTTGAGGTCATACATAGTTGGTTTCAACTTCAGGAATGAAGTGTAAACAGAGGTATAATGAGTCAATCTCTACAGAATGTTGACTATTGTTCAACATCTACTGTTTATTTAGATAGTTTTTACATGCGTTATAGCAGATCATCAGGAATAAGAGGACATCTGGATTTTTTTGATGAGTATAGTTCCTTCAAACCGTAGTAATTTGATCAGATTTCAGGCACATTGTCACTTGATGTAAGAAAACTTAACAGCAGATCTAAACATGATGTGCTTTTTGTTGGTGTTTCTGTTTTCTTGGTGATGTCAGTGTTTTGGGGCTTTTTATTGGTTTCTTTGACTTTAAAAGCTATCATTTGAAGTTTTTATTGACAGCCAAAACAAAAAGATGTAATCCTGTAAAGCAATAACTATCATGGTGGCCAGAGTTGGGAGGTCTGAAAATGGTTTATCATGAGTAGGAGAGATGTTTGGAACCAGTCCTTTGAAGTTCATCACCTCTGCGGTATGCATTTCATTTTGTTCTATTTTTAAGGGTATATGTGGTAATAGTGCCAAATGGCAAAAATCTTTTCCTACCCTAATGTATATAGCCTTTGTTCTGATTACCCCTCTAATAATGATGGGAAAACCCTGGGGTCAGAAAAAAATGAGCTAAGGTCATGCTACTGCAGCCACAGAACACAGAAAATATCACTGTGCTCCCCAGAGAATAATTAAAAGTAAGAATATTAGATTTGCTGAGGTATTCCTTGCTGTTGTGAAAAAGTTATGGATACTAATTTTAAAATGAAGCCTTTTCCTGTTACTGGAGAGGGGAGGAGGTTAAACTGCCTGAATTATCCTTTTTGATGGTTTAAAAAAGTTGAGACACTACCATTTGTATACACTAAATTGGTAGAAGATACAGTTGGAGAGTATTTGGTGGATATTTGCAGTGCTGGCACTTTTTTCCTGACAGCAAGAACAGTAATTAACTGATGTAAAGGAATTCACTTCAGCTGGGTATCTTAATGGAAGAAACATTCATTTCATAAGCAATTCTGACACAAACATAGTTAGCAGTTTATCAGTGTATCATTGCTTTAGGTAACACACCTATTAAGTGATAGGAATGCTGTTTGAAGGCCACTGAGCTGTGGCCTTCAAACTTACTTCTTAAGTAAATGCCTACAAAGAAATTCAGTACATTGTGAGCATAGTCCTGTCAATGAAGAAAATGGATTAGGAAAATAGGTGAAGCCTGTATTGTAACTGAATACTGATATGTTCATCATACATGTATTAATATAGAAAACCTAGTAAAAGTGAAGAGGAAAGGTGATTATAGTAGGAATTTATGGCAATCTGTTTTTTCTTTTAAACAAATCTTTTTATAGAGAAGGGCTGTGAAATGATTGACTTTTTGGCAGTTCTTAGTTTGCAAAAAGAACAAATAAAAGCAGACAGTGCAAAATACTTGAAACAAAACTACACATGCTTTATTTTTCTTTCTATTTCAATGTTGATATTTGATATTGCTTGAAATGTAAATCTGCTTTTAATTTTACAATAATAATGGTATAGCTAAGGTTATTTCACTCTCCAGTTTTTATTCTTCTGTGTTAGAGTTTTACTTTGACATGGTATTTTTCTGTTGTTTTGTGATTTTTCTTGTTTTAAATAGGGCTGGGCCAGATATTTCGGTGTGGTCTCTTTGCTGTGCTGCCCGTCTGTTGTTCTGGTAGCTCTGCTGTGTGTGCAAAGGAAAGAAAGATCACCCACTGTAAAAAGTGCTATTCTGGAGGCATGTGTACCATTTCTCTCTGTCACTTCACAGCTGTTCACAGACTTTTTTGAATGTGTTGAATATTTCAAACAGAAATTTATCTCAGGTGGAATTTGTAAGCCATTTCACTTTTTATAAATTTCACATTCTGTGAGCTCTTGTGACAGCTTTGAACAGGAGAGAGGGGCATTGTGGCAAGGCAGGAAAATCAAAGAATTAAACTGGAAGAACACTTTAATTAAATATAGCATTTTACTAAACACAAGTAAACTGAAGCAGAGCTTTTCTGTCTGTTGGAGAATTTAAAGACTTGGCTGTTCAAAGACACATCAAACAGCATGGTCTGATTTCAGTGTTCTCTGTGCTTTGAGGCTAAACTGGAGGTTTTGCTAGTGACCTCTTGAGACCCATTCTAACCACAGTGACTCCAGGGTACAACAGATGAAGCTTTCTCAAACACACGGCAGGCAAAACATGCAAAGATGCGCCTTTTCTGTGTCTTGAACAGCATTCATTTATCTGTAGAAAAGAGTAAATATTGATTTATTTACACCTCTTCCTGCTCTCCCCTAGCTGACTTCATGATAGTAGCTGTAAATGTTCTGTCTTTCTTTGGGGACACTAGTATTTTTATTTCATAAAAAATTGAAGTGGTCTTGCCTGAGGGAAAGCTGACTGAAGGAGTGGAGACTTCCATTTGTGGGGCCTGTAGAAAGTAGTTCCCAGAGACAGGAAAACACAAAAAGAAAATGGGAAAGATGAAAGTCCAAAGATAAGGGCTGTATACTTGATGTGTAAAGACTTCATGCAAGTTGTTTGGGACAAATAGTTTAATAAATGTTAGATCTATGTTACTGTCAAAACACTTCTTATTTTCATCTATTTTATTTAATTAAAGTGATAGATAACTGTGTTCCTCCACCCCCAGTTCTTAGATTTACAGAAAATTGCCTTGTTGCCATTTAAAATAATATTGTTAGACAGCTTTCATAGGTTTATATAATGGAGCAAAATTTACCATGATGTGTCAATTAGCTTGATTCTAATGGGTTAGAAAAATATTAGTACTGTTATCTACTAATTTAATACCTTTGCTCTAACTGGAGATGTTTGGAGAGGAACTTTAATATGATTGCTTTGGAAATTATTTTGTATACATTATTGCTTATATTGTGAGTAATTCTAAAGAGGCCCAGTTATAATCCTAGTGTATTGCCTTGCACTCAAGGAAATGCAAAGAAACACCCACCTCAAAACAGTAGTGAGATTTCACCAGATATCTGCAAACAAAGAATCTGTAGATGTTGTAATTAAGATAATTAACAAATAAAACCCCTCAGTCTGAAGCTGTTAACAGTGTTTTTGCACGTATTGTTATAATGATGAAGTGTGAGGAGAAGTGACTAAAGTAGGTTTGCATATTTTTGGCTTTTGTGCTTGAGACAGCTGGGTGAGGGGAAAGGGGTAGAGCTGCATAAAAGAAGACATGAATTATAGTGGAAAATATAAGTAAGAATCTAAGCTTGTGAAATATCGATGGTTTCACAGGTGATCTGCTAATATTTTGGGAAACCTCTAAATAAGATCAGCTAAGGCAAACAAGCTATACACATTGTATCACAAATGAGAACATAATTACATAATACTTTACATTTCTCTAGTACTTTTCATACTTAAAATCAAGTAATACAGGCTGTGACAATTTTTAGAAAGATTTTTCATTGTTATAAGTAAAAAATAATTATGAATTATCTCCTGCAAAAGAAGCAGCAGCTGCATTTTCTCCTAAATCATTTGATGCTGTCATTATTTGGTATATTTTCAACTATCTGTTGTGGTAAATTTAATGGTATTCCAGTTTTGTCTTCCCTTCTTGTTTTCTGTAAAAGAGAAACTTTCTATTTATAAATTGGATGAAATAGAAACCCAGACATAAATGTACTGTTTCATTTAGACAAGAGAAAGATAATATATGTGCAAGAAAATCTGTCTTCTGAAGTAGATTTGATACTTCACAGCTCTACCAAGATAAGTCACATCAGTTCAGTTGTATAGCCTTAAGGCTGTAGTAGATGAAAATGCTTGTGGACCATCAGCTGGCACAGACATGTGGGAACAGTCGTAGTTTTCAGCTGTTGCAGGGACGAATTGCAGTTGTGCACAGTGACCCATGAAAATAGTGATCTGACATTTGAAAAGAAACTGGGCTGAACAATTCTGTACATGGTAGCACCTAGTTAAATAAGGATATTTATGTCCTTAGAGTAAAAATTTTTAGAGATGCGTAGTTTATGAGAAGCCTCTGAATTTAATTTCATTAAAATACAAAATGTTCTCAAAGGCAGGATGCTAATTAATGTTTGCTGCACTTTACTAGGTAAAAAGTGCTTGTAGCAAGGTTCTGAAGTTATCTGTCTCCTTTGAAAAAATGTTCTTTCTAGAACTTTGGTCACTTACGTAGTTAATGGTGTCAGTAAACTGTTCTGTTGACTGTGATATGGTTCTCCATTTGTTTGATTCTTTGCCTGTGATTATTTAATGTATGGCATTCTAACTTAAATTTTAGATCTTCAGACAGATCCTTGGCATTTGTGTTTCCTGTACAGGATCATATACCTTCCTCCAGCTAGCATTACTTAAACTACTTCTATGCAGTAAGATTTGTAATGTGGTAATATTTGCTGAAGAAATAGCATTATGTGGCATTAATTAACTTGAATCTGTATAATTGCCTTTGGTGGTTATCTCTTCTGTGAAATACAAAGAGGGAGGCCTTTGAATTGTTCCTCTATTTCTCTGTTGAATGTGCACTTTTTCGCACAGATTAATTTACTCCTATGATTCTCAATGTCTATATTTTTGAGAAGAAAGTATGGGATGTAAAAAGTGTTGAAAATGCCAAATGTTGCTGGTGCTGTTACATATGCCATATACTGTGGCTTCTTTCTCTTCTGTGATCATTCTTTTCCCAACTGTGTCTATTCCACCCACTGTAATTTTTTAAAGACTCTCTGTGCATCCTGATGAATCTTCACCGTGTACTCTTTGCCCAGGATCTGTCTCCTTGGTTTTGAAAGATTCTTGCTTAGCAGTAACTGTGAATATTTTCAGTGTGATAGCATTTTTAGTTTTACAGAGGAAACTGTGTAAGTAGTACTGTGTTAGAAGAAACAGATTTAGAAAACTGGAAAAAGAAATGTTTTAAAAATGCAGACAGATATTTCTGATGTATTTGAAGGAATGATAATTACCGGAGAAGTGAAGAGGAGTTTTTGGTCAAGTATTAATAATAGTCTAAAGCTTCATGAAGAAAATCAGGTGTTCTACAGAATTAGTGGGAACTGATTGAAAAAGAAGCATGGAACTGTGGAGAGGCATTGCAAGCAAATATTACTACTTAAGAGCTCCTCAACAGGAACATCGATGCTGGTGTATAGATCTGCTTAAACATTATCTGAGCCAGTAGAGTTCTGCTCTCATTAGTGCCAGAAATGTATTTGTTGTAGAACTAAGCCCTAACAAGATAAAATCAGAATTAGAAGTGAAGTGTTTGGAGACTTTTTTGAAAAAGTTGTTATTAGTGTAAATTTGAACTGAGAAGTGGATCAGAAGATAGAATAAAATGGATAAGTGTGCTTTGGTTTCTGTTTCGGTAGGAATTCTTTGACCTATTTTAACACAAAGGTATAAACAGACAGAATTCTGACATTTTATAATGTGTGATATTGATTTTATTTTCTTTCCAAATAGAGTAATAATTTGCCTTTAAAATTGGTCAGTTTTGTAGATGTTCATACAGGGCTTGTGAATCATCACTGTTGTTGCTACATTCCCTTCTACTTCAGCCTTTCAGTAGAAGTATGTTTGATGCAAGCAAGGTGCATGTCAGATACTATTACCAGAGTGGGTTTAGAAATAGGCTGAAACAAATTTGCAAATACTGCATTTATGAAGACTGTTTTCTTTCTAATGTCCTTTTGCTTTTGTCTTTCAAATTCTTCCTCAGGTTAAATGAGCATAAAGGAGCATAACAGATGTTTCTTGTCTATAAAAGACTGCTTTCTTCCAGCTGCCCTAAATTGTGAGATCAGGCACAACATTGGTATAGGGTGGGAAAGACTGAGGAGTGTGTAAATAAAAACAGTTCTGGATCACGTTCACTGTGTGTTTGTTTTCCCTTTAAACTGTTTAAAACATTGAAGTTCAAAGAAAATATTTAAAATACTTTCCATTAGTTTAATTAATTTTACAGTATCATTTACTCATTGTTCTGAATACCATTAAAGCAACATTGAATTGGATTCTGGAATAGATTATAGTATTCATAAATACTGTATCTGTCGTCTTACAATACCTAATTGAAATGAAAATCGATATCTATTGTATCTTCCCATTTCTGTATATTCTTAGTCTTTTGCATAAATTAATATTTTGCTGTTTTCCAAGTAGGTGTACTGTTTGTGCTTCTATTTGAAACATTTTTGTAGCAAGATCAGAATTACTTCCCACTGTAAAACATTCGCACTGTTTATTGGTAGTAAATTTGGAGGAACATCGCAGCTGAAATACTCTTCACTGAGGACACAAATGTTGCCCTAAAACTTAGAGCAAATAATAAAGTAACAAGAATAAAATATCTGGTAGAAAGAACTACCGGCAGTAATAGAAGTTACTAAGATTCTTTTTATTTACATTTCTGTTCTTGATGCCTGCTTGTCATATTCGGTCTAACAGAAGCAATTCTTTGGTCAGTGACTTGCATGGAAGATGGATTACTACTGGAAAGATTTTTATCTGAGGGTTCAGATGCATAGCAAAATCATGTAAAAATAAGCAGAGTCCTTACAAGGCAAGGAAGGAAACTGTAGAGGAAAAAGTCTCCGATATATTTGAGCTCCAGATTATGCTTCACTCATCCTTTTCAGAACTCTAAAACATAACATAGTGCAGTTTTTAATGTACTGTGCTCTATAATGAATTTCAAAAAGAACATGTATTTTGTGTCTTGGTATTGTTCCACATTCTTTTCTCTCTTTGAATATTTATGGCTAGATTTCTTTGCTTTATATTAATGTTGCCCTTAATTCTTTGTGATACCTAGTCAGATCCAAATTATTTGAGTTGCAGTAATATTTTCCCTTATTATTAAATTATTTCAATTTTGAGACAAACATAAATTTAATTTTACTCTTTGGCTAGAAGAAATTCCATTTTCTTCATTAATAGACACAGTTTACTAACATACAAAGATATTTTATTGTGGAGGTGTTTCATCTTTCTACAGAGCTGATATAAGACAAAATTTCTTTTCATTACTGATTTTTTTTTTTTTTTAGGCCAGTTTTATCTTTCCTGTAAATCAGGTTCTGGCTGACCTTTCAATATAAGGATTGGTTTGCTTCCTTGTTTATTTAGAAATGTTGCCAGTAATTTGGAGGTGGGTGGTGGTGGTGAAGTTTCCTTTATTTTATCCCATTTTAGGATTTTATGCATGATTTCATGAAGTTGGGGTAAATACAATAGTACATATTTAATACAGCTTGTAGGTTTACGTTTGCAACAGACTGGAAACAATTGAGAGTAGTTTTCCTAAGCATAACCATAAACATAATGAACTTTAGCCTGCCAAGTGTCAGGCCACAAATAGACAGACACATGTGTGGTCAACCTAGCCCCCATTTCTAGGACCAAATAAACTAAGTTTAAATCAGGCAGGAAATCTTTGCCAGACTTGACCTGTGCAGTGGTGACTCATGGTTGTTGCCCAGCCCTGCAGCTGTGTTGGCTTATGAGCCAAGCAAAAGTTCAGGCCAATCTGCATTGAAGTGCCAGTTGCCTCTGTTATCTTTCTCTCTTCCAGTATGATTCTGTGTACTGGCAGCAGGCTAGGTTTCATTGTGTCCTCTTCTGTCATAAATTTTGAAGTAGTCTATCACATACTAGTTGAGAGGGTAAATTGAATAATCTATGTTTTTCCTGATCAAAGAATGCTTTCAGGAATTGCTAAAGTATATGAAAATCTTTTGGTTCTATGCATTTTTGTAAATTATCACTTTTGTATAACAAATCAGCTCTCACTCCTCCCTAATTATGAAGCTAAATAAAAAGGAATTTACAAGGGGTGGGAGCAGGCACAAGTGATCTGGGAGGAGCAGGGAGTGTCCATCAAAGCACACAGGTATAGGGTTAAGGAAGTCAAAGGCCATCTGAGAGGTTTCTACAGGCACATCAACAGCAGAAAACTAGGGATAATCTGGGCTCATTGATGAATGGGAGTGGAGACCTGATCCTGAAACCAGTGCAAGAGTCCAGAGCCAGGTAAACTTAGTCTCAGTGGAGAAAGATCAAGTCAGGGAATATTTAAACAAATGGGACACACACAAATCCCTTGGCCTTTCTGGAAGAACTTCAAAGTACTGATAGCATTGTCAATTGTCTTTGAAAGGTCATGGTGTTGGGGGAGGTTTCTGAGAACTGGAAGAAAGCCTATGTCAGCCTTATCTTTAAGAAAGGCAAGAAGGAGGATCCAGGGAACTACAGGCTGGTAAGGTCATAATAAGGAAAGAATAATCCTGAAAGCCGTTTCCAGATATATGAAAGACAAGAAGGTAAATTGTAGTACCTGTCATGGATTTGTGAAGGGGAATTGATATCTGACCAACCTGATAGCCTTCTCCAGTGAGGTTACACTACCAGGGTTACATATAAGTACTTAGAGTTGATGCTAGTGAGCTCTTGCTACACAATATTGTGACTGTTCTAATGTAAACAGTTCATTTCACACAGTCCATGCAGCCCAGTTGCTCTGTGCCCATCTCTGTGACTTTAAGGAAATCCTTTGGGAGGATTGGTCTGCAGGTGTCTCCTTTTTCAGTGGGTACTTCCTAGTAGTGTGTTGTGGGGCAGGCTTAGTGTAAGCATGTCTCTTCTGTGCTCTGGATGCAGGAGGTGTATGAGACAGATTGAGGTTTAATTTCAGATCAATCATTGAATCATGTACCTTGGGAGGGGGCTGTAGAGGTAATCTAGCCCAGGCTTCTGCTCAAAGCAGGTCTTAATTAGGGCAGGTTGCTCATGGCTGTGTCCAGTCGGTTTGCATATCTCTGGGATGGAGATTCCATAACCTCTCTAGGCACCTGTTCCAACGAAGCCTGTGGTAAAACAAAATGTGCATCTTTGATGTCAAGGTGGAATTTCCATATTCCAGTTGTGTCTTATCACTTCCCAGTGTAGCCTTGAGAGGAGTTTGGCTCTACCTTCTCACACTCTCCCAAGTTATTGAAGACAGCTCTCTAAGATCTCCCTGTGTCTTTTTTCTTCAATATGCACAAAACAGGGGCTCAGCCTCTCCTAGTACATTTTGTGCCCTAGTCCCATGACCATTCAGGTGGGACCTCAGCTGGGCTCATGCCAGTATTTTAGCATCTGTCTTGTACTGGAAAAGTCCAAACTAGGCATAGATTTTCAAGTATGATCAAGTTCCAGAAACAGATTCCGCACCCCAAGATAGATGCTGCTGGTTCTTCCAGTTAGTTGGCTTTTTTTTTTCTGTGCTGGTATAGCTGCTGTTGTGGAGGATTTTGTGTTCTGATGCATAGCCAAAAGAAGCATTTCTAGAACAGTTTTTCAGAGTTGTAATGTGTTACTAATTCCAGTAATTATTATTAGTCATACATAAATCCAAGAATTATTATCCACTTACAGTTCTAAGACAGTTTGATGAAAAACTTATATTATTGTTTGATGTGTTATTTAACAGTTCAGTGCATTAAAAAAATCAATGCAAAGACAGCCTTTCCTATCCAACAAAAATTGTTATGCCAACCATAGACCAAAAATTATTTGGAAAACAATTTCAGTGATTATCTTATTTTTGTCCACAGAAACAGATGCAGTTTTTATTTGAAGACCAGGGTATGTTTTTCAAACCATGCCATGGTCAGTTGTAGGATTTTCTTGATGGTTTTGTATTTTCCCTGTTTGCTTCTGTGGGAACACTGAGCAAATGGTTTTGATGAGCGACTGCTCAAAGGGAACATGAAAAGAAGCCATGACAGCAATTTAAGTCAATCTGATAGCACCTCCTGTCACCTGGCTTGATCTCTTCATGAAGAAGAAAGAGATCCAGGGCATGGTTATGTGGTTCTCTACTTCCATCTTCTGTTACTTTGCTGAACCCTGTAAGCATCTCATAGGGAACAGGATTGAAAACAGGAATGAAGGCATGGCATGCTTTGAAGTTCAGGGCCTCTATTTATTTCATTATTTTTGAGCTGGCTGAAAAGTGTCAGTAGTCACATGCACATGGAGGTTGGCAACATCAGTAAGAAACATTATGGATCAGATCCATTATGTTGGATTTTCCCTTTCTAGGAAGGAGTCCTTTCATGGCTATAATAGTTTTATAGGCCTAAAATGTATTGATAATAGTTAATGCAAGATTTTAAAATATAAACAGTCGTAATTTAAAATGTCAAATGTAGCAGTTGACAGGGAACTCAGGATGGCAGTTGTGATGTGTCATATTGATAAATCAAAATAATAAATTCAAAACATATGTTAAGATCTCAGTAATGTAATCCAGATTATGCACTGAAGGGTAACAGTTGTGCCTTTTGAGTGCTAGAAGTTTACTTTGCCTTTGACTTGATGCCTTGATGTACGCTGAAGGTGCAGTGTTGCTGCATTGTGATAAACTGGAGTTGTACTCATGTACTGTCAACCTCTTTGTGTCAAATGGGATATATAAGTTTGATTTATGGTGTAAAACTATAAATACTCTTATTTGATAAGAAGTAGATTTACTTTTCTTTGTTGCAGAGGGAACTTTAAGGTACCAAAATCCGGGGGAAGGGGAGAAGCTACTTGCTGTGGTAAAGCCCTAAACTGAGTGTGAGAGCATTTTTATACAAGTGATGAGAACCTCCTGGACATGATTGACTTAAATTAGCTTGATTGCTTTTTATCAATTGCAGCTGCACTATTTAGCATAAAAATGCAAAACATCCAAAAATCATTTGCCTTGCAGTGTAGTAGAAAGATGGTTTTAGTTAGTCTTTAAGATGTTTCAAATGTTTATTCTACACAGATTCTCTGAGAATGGATCCAGAACATATCTAGTTACAGAGAATTAGTACAGATATTGTAAACTTTGAGAAAATTAATTAAGGAGAATATGCTGCTTTATGAATTACATATTTAGGATTTTTTTTTCTCCTTTTAACTGTGTTAGTAAGTTAAACAGTTCAAAGGTATTTGTTATAGTGGTATAATCAGACATCTGCTGTTAAAATCTAAAAGAGAAAGACTAGAAAGATTTGTGCTATGTACAATTGTCTTGCTTGCTTTCTCAACCAGTGACATGCTTGAAAGAGAAAACCTGAAGCTCTATAAAAATAAATTTATTTCTAAATCAGAGGAGAAAATTTCAGACCAGTGCTGAGGATTGCAACCCTGTGTTGAAAACTTGACCAGGGAAAGGGTGCTACTGTCATTTGAAGGCTGTGTTCTGTAAAATAAGTTTTGATATCTGATGTTTATTTGCCATCTGAATTTCCTTTCTGTATGACTGTACTGCTTGTAAGCTCAGGATCCTGTCTTTGTTTAAAGGTTTCTATCTTTCAGTGGCTTAATGATTTTATAGCATGTGATCTTGAGGCTCATCAAGTGCTTCTCTGTATTTCTTTGATGCTTAATGTTATCTAATTCACAGGAAAAGTCTTCATTTATATGAAACTTGCATCATTTACTGTCATTAATTGTAAGCAGGAATTGTGCTGAAGAACCACCCTTATTGTTAATGTCAAGCAATAGATTATAGTAAAGAATGGCATTATCCAGTCAGTGCTTTGCACACTTGTGTTTTTGATACAGGATGCCTACACTGAGGTCAGAATCTCTTATTATTCCTTAGATTCATTTACTCCTACATGTTCCTAGGATAATGATGCTAGTTTTAAGTGTTTAGTCAGATTCTTGGAATTAAGCTATTCACAATGGAAAAAGAGCCAGTTAAGGGCGTGCTTAATGGTACAATTTCAGTGGCTGAATGCTTATTAAAAGCAAAACCCTAAGTATTTATATATCATATATGTCCAGACTTTTATATTTTGCATATGTATATAAGAAATTACAAGAAAATATGAGGACTATTTTTATTCTTTACTATGAAAAGATAGCTTGTGCTCCTCAGATTCTTTGATGTTAAAAATCACATTTATATATATCATTCAACAAATAACAGAGGAGCAAAGAAGATTAAAATTTTAGGTGTTGCAATCCAGTACAGAGAAGAATGAGAGTACAGGGTTGTATTTCTTCTTGCATAAATAATAGAAAGGTTTACAAAGTTTCAGTTACAGAGGCACTTAACTGCATCTGCACAAGTTTATAGGGAGACTGCAGAGGTATTCCTGGGGATATGGTGCATGTGGGGAGAAGAAGTGCTGACTTTCCTATCCTAGATTTAACTTTCAGGAATGGTAGGCCTAAAAAAAAAAAAAGTTGGGTTTTTTTTTTTTAAGTGAGATGGAAATCGAAGGCTAATACACCTATGTCTCCACAGATATTCTTTTGTAATGCAGTCTTAAGGTAGATCTAAAGTGTATGTAATTTGCTTTATTAACTACCAGCTCTTCACTTTTTCTTTAAATGTCCTCACTAAAGGAATAGATGAAAATTATGTTCTTTGAAGCATCATTTTAAGCCCCAAGTGCTCATGCATCTTCCTGTTTAAACTGTTAGAAATACGTGTCACTACGTGCAACTACATAGGGAAAGCTTCTCGTTATTGTTTATGACAGCTCACTAGCTACAGAGAGAAATACTAGCAGTTCTTTAACATATACTTCTTAATTTACTAGATTGGAAAGGTGGGGGATTTCTGGGGGTTTGTTTCTTTAATAAATTAATAAATATAATTACATTTGTACTGTGCAGAATCCCATGTATTTAATCTATGCTAAACTTTACATTAAGGTTTTTGTGTGTGTGTGCTGGCCTTGTCCTGTTTCTTGAAATGTATCTTTATTTTCCCAATCTTTTGAGATTGGAAAAAGGAGCAGAATTTCACCCATGTGCAGAATAATCTATGTCTGGAAAAAAGATTACTTTCAGAATGCTTTCCAGGAAAAGAAAAACAGATGAGGAATGGTACTTGCTTTATTTATTTATTTATTTAATTTTCTTAAAGGGCAGATTTATAAGGCTCCATGTTAATGTCAGCTGTCAGAGATTGCGGAATGAATTTTCATGCTCAAGTTTCATTTTCATTACTAGTAAATCTGCTTTCATGTACCCTCTACTTCTGTGTTAAATTATTGATAGCCTGATTTTTTAGCAGTAATATTTGTTTATACATGAATATGCATATGCACTAAATATAGACTAAAAGCATATATGCTAAATATATACTATATACACTAAAGAATTAATAAATATTTTAAAAAAATTAAGTTCTTGCATGTCTTCTGTGGCATATTAGCAGAATTATTTCCATAGTAATTTATATTTTCGCATTTAAGGAGAACATCTCTTGAAAGGATTAAAGTCCTAGCAGATTCAATCCTAGTAGTGTTTCAAAGACATACTTTAAAGTACAGAAACTTTCAACAAAAGTCCTTTGAACATATTCTATTAAAAAAGCAGGAATTCTGATACTATTTTGCGTGGAACAAAATAGTTACTCAAAGTTTGCAGCTTCTTTGCTAGCATAAGATTCAGAATATAATTTTACCACTTCCATTCTCAGATTGGATATCAAGCTTGAAAGAAATAGCAAAAATCCCCTTGTATCTAAAGTAAAACAATACATTATTCTGAGCATCCGCCTTTGAATTTGTTATAATGGAGTATTTCTCTGGTATGAAAGGCACCTTTTCATTTAGCCGTTTTCAGAGTGTCACTGTGCATCCACTTTGGTTATAAAATCAGTCAAATTAGACAGTATCTTTGATAAGAATGCTAATCTTGTTTGCAAAGAAAATGCTTTGCCTAATCTAGCTGAATCTTTCGCTTTTCATGCTGTATCATGTCCAAGTGATTAAAGTGGGAGACTGTTCAGTCCAAGAATAGTAGAACTAGTGAAATATTGGCTAATAGAGCAACATTCTAGATAGCATGTAAGAGGAAAGACCAGGCCGAGGGAAATTATTGTTGCAGCTTCTCGACACCTGATCTTGTGAGGAGGCTTATTTAGTATTTTCTTTGCATTGCTTGCCAAACTTTAGAAGCACACATGTAAGATTTCATTGAGATACACTCAATGCAGGCTTAACTGAAATGTATCATTGTTCTGTGCCTTTGTTTGCAGGGGTCATTTTGGCCAACTGATTTTGTCACTGCTGTGAACTGGTGACGTTCCTCTTTCTTTTGGTTATGATATATTTGCTAAGGAATAGTAATTTCCAACTTTTAATTGAATGAACTTTTAAACAACTTTGGATTGTCTACTTGTGGTAGTCTGACCAGACTCTAAAATACTTCTTAAAGTTTGGTTTTTTATGGCTAAGTTTTGTCAGTCTGTGCTCAGAATCTTACAGTTTGTATGTTATTTGATTGTTGTGTATTATTTACATGTCACAATCTGATGATGTTCCAACAATGTGGGTTTGTTGTATGTGCGTGTGGGAGTAATATGTAGAATTTTTCTTTCTCCTTCCCCCTTTGAAAAAACACAATCTCTCTATATTGTCAGAATTGGTCACAGGTTTTGTTGGTGGTGGTGGTGTTCAAACTTTTTACAAATTTACTTTTTAGACAAAACCAAGTAAAGAAAAGGTTTCATTTTGAAAGGCCATGATAAAAGAAGTACTTGAAATTTGTGCAGGGAAGGCTTTAACCCATTTTATGGATGAAGGGTCTTCTAAGCCAAGGGTAATGGCAAATTCAGTTCCTTGTGCTTTTGACAGTTGCCTTGAGAGAATTAGGCCATTCTAGAATATGTTAGATTAGTAATCTTTTTTTGTCCATTTTGTTATTTTGTAGCTTTGCTCCATAAACCATTTTTCATGGCCATTTTAATATCCACAGTAGTACAGCTCTGGTTGTACTAGGTCTATATTAGCCATACGTTTTTCTTTTTCTGATTATGAGCCTTATAGACTGTAGATTCCTTGAAGAGAGCTGGGAAAGGGGAAAGAAGAAAAGATTTCTTTCAACTATTCCATTGTTAGTGATTGTGGCTTAATGATTTTTCCATTCAGATTCTACTGCAGTGCAGGATCAAGAATGCATAGGCAGTTCACGGAGTTTCTCCTTGTCAAATGTAATTGTACATGGTACATAACTTCCACATTTGAGAGAAGGAAAGAGTATTATGGCATCCTGGAAATTGCATTTAAGGGATCCGTGAGTTCTAGACTTTCTTGTATGTGAAGAGTCTGAATTGGCTTGTATTCTCACTGAATTGTGTTCACTGAATTGTGTTCAGTTGTGGACTCTCTCTCTCTCTTTTAGTTCCCATGTCTTGGCTGTTGCTGTTGGCTCTTGTAGGTTGCAGGGTTCTTTATCTGAAAGTAGTTTTTGAGTTATTTTACTTCTGATTCTTATTCTGAAACTATCCCTTACATATTTGACAGTCTAAGACCACTCCTGTGATAATTTGTTTTCATGTCTTAACTTTACATAGCTGGTGCAGTGTCAAGACTATTATGAAAGCAGTGCATACCAGTTTTCCTTTATCTTTCTCGTGCAGATGCTACTCTGTCCCGAGAAGCTGTTTCCCAGATAGAATATAATTGTTGTAAACTAGTAAACCTATAGCTTCCAGCTGAATAATAAATAAATGCAAGTTCAAACCTTGACATGTTTCTGACTGGCTGCTAGATGATTTGGCAGACTGGATTCAGTAAAAATATTTGGCAAGCTAATCTCTGTTAGTATGCTAGGAAGCCTGCAACTGAAACATGTCTGATTTCATTCCTGCATAAGTTTTTCCTTTTAATTTACCATGTAACTTCTATTATAAGCACTGCATTTGTACAAAGAATAAAATTGTTGGTGTTATGTCCCTAGTTTGAATCTCATGCATTTCTTTGCAATATTGTTGAGTCTTATTACTTCAGACTTCTCAAACACTTAAAATGAGGTGAAGATCTACCATATCTGTGATGATTGACATTTTTTAGAGTAAAATGCCTCCTCCAGTTATACCTAAAATGCCTAAAGAATATTACTGAAAAGAGGACATTAAGGAGGAGTTACAGGTTTGGAATCTGAAACTGCCCTTTTACTCTTTTCTTGATACACTGCATCTTAAAGCCCCTTTCGTAGTCTAAGTAGTCTTTCCTTGTCTGGAATTCTTATCACAACTGAGCACAATCTCTGGAAACTAGTTTGCGAGTCTGTTGCCAGCATAAAAAGTAAGCATATTTGCAATGTCTAAGATAGACAAAAAGGCTGCACTTCTGTTTCAGTAGGAGTACAGTCTGCTTTTTGGTTGATATGCTTATTACTAGAAAAATGGTT
Source organism: Chloroceryle aenea (assembly GCA_013399075.1). NCBI lineage: Eukaryota > Metazoa > Chordata > Aves > Coraciiformes > Cerylidae > Chloroceryle > Chloroceryle aenea. The sequence goes on from VWZY01000549.1 coordinate 102,413, forward strand.
TAAGTTTAGCAATATTACCAAGCCTCATAATTTTCATCTGAGGGGCCATCTACCACTGGTAAGATATCTCTGAATAATGACTTATTGAATTATTGATAGATATGATACAGCATGTGATCAGGTTCATTAGATATCACTGAAAAGCTATTGGTTTCCATAAATCTGAAAACTACTGAGCTCTCACAGTTTAAATCTTGACACATCCATTGCATCTGAAAACCATAACATTTAAAAAATGTAATCTAAATTGTATTTATATTTTTTTCTTTACTGAGTTCTTCAGATTTAGTGCTTTCTCCACTATCATAAAGACCAGAATTTTTAAAAAAGGTTTCTTATTTCCCACCTGAGATTTTAAGAAAATAAGTATTTATCACCAGGATCACGGTATGTTTTTAATCTTGTTTTGAAGACACTTGCAAATTAGTCTAGTGAAGTTACTTGTCCTAGGTGCTAGTAAAGGCTTTGGCTGTACTAGTAAATTAAATGCTTTCAGACTTCTCTGGTCCTGAAACTAACTGACATAACATACATATGGGTATTCAGGCATCATCTCCTAATATTGATAATATAAGCTTCCAGAAAAGATGTTACTATTCTTGTCACTCTGGAAGGTTCCATACATTAGATAACAAATACAATGTTGCTCTATTAATAGGCACTTCTGTAACTTTTTTCTGGCTAGGGCACTGGTGGAAATGTTTAGAGAACTGTATGTGTTGTACTCTTTCAGGAACTTAGCAGCTGGTCTAGTCCTGTATCAAAACAGCTGATGATCCATCCAAAGGCACTGCTACAGCTGAACTGTATTAGGGGCACTTTTCTGATTATTTGTTTGGTTATTGGTTTGGGTGTTTTTGTCGTGTTTGTTTGTTGTTTTTTTTTTGTTCCCCCCCCCCCCAC